>JASGAU010345519.1:0-14663 GCA_030220045.1 Australoheros facetus | reverse complement strand
GTCTCACTTAATATAGTTGGAAATTAATCATTCGCTCAGCTGTATTCCTTGATGTTGAAATGTGTTATGCTTGTTTTAACAACTTATTTTGAATAAAAGAATTAAAATTAAACCACAAAAAGGAGAAAAGGTTCGTTCTCTGTTTAACCAGCTGCTTTTACACAGCTGTGCTTCGCACTCACGGTTGCTAGGCGACATGAGCTACGCAGAGGTGAGGGCAGGTGACGCTGATATGAAGGCTAGCCGCTCACTTCCGGACTTCGTGGGCTGCGAAAGACGGGCGGGGTCCTTTGCAGGATGCGGCCCCTGAATTTTTGACATCCTGCTTTGATATAATCTGTATGCCTGGAACTCGTGCACTGAGAAACGTTCCACGGTGCAAAGAGCGATTAAAATGCGTGAAACATTTTAATTCGTTAATTTCCCCATAATTAATTAATCGAAATTAACTCGTTGAAGTCCCACCCCTACTAATAACATTACAGTAAATACAACATATAATTTACATTGATATTATGTATATTAAATGCTACTAAAGGCCTCTGGCTGCTGTGATACTTTTGCTGCTTGACCTGCTTTCTAGATGCATCATAAAAGGAGCACACCTTGACCTTTATTATGAAGGGACTCTGCATTTGTGTTAAAATGTAAACCCTAAAACAGCACTATGCAGTATATCAGTATGACGAATATAGGTGGCTGATTTTGCTTGCAGTCATTATTCTGGACATGTAGTATTTTTGCAATTCCACATTTGACCTCACTTTGTGCAGTAACCAGTGGCCTTTTCAAGATTATTATTATTATTATTTTATTTATTTATTTTTCTGCTAGGGAAAAAAAAAATCCTCTATTAAACTTCACTACCAAAACATACGCAAGAAGATCTCCTCATCCTCCATAAAGATCACCCAAGGTCATGTTTTACTTCACAAGAGGTACACTTCATTTCCACAATTTGATTATTTTGTTCCCACATTTTGAATCATTTGTGGGTGGAAGATCAGAGAGTCAAGACAACACATCAGTTTTTCCTCCCTGAAGTCAGGGTGAGAACTATGAGGGAGCAAAAGAAAGCCTGACTCCTCTCAATAAAAGATGAGCTGTACTAACAACATGGCGTGTGACTCCACAAACAATCAAGACAGGCAAAACTTTGATCACATCATTAACAGAAAGTGCATTATTAACACAAACGGCAAATTTCAGAGAGAATTTAGGGACATGCACATGCAGAATATGTTTGATTATATATATAATTTGCTTAAGAAATTACTAAATTAATTCAAATAAGGGCCTCAATACTCAGTGTTCATTTAAGTGAAGTTTTAGGAATTTATTAATTAAAAAAAATACCCTGAAGCATACTTAATGTGTGTTACTCTGCAGCATTAACAGCAGTTGAAATTAGTGTTCGAGACATGAGTGGAAGGTTTGTATAGTGCGTCATGAAAAACATCAAGGGCAAAACTCACCAAAAAACAAAAACAAGATGCAGGGACAATAAAGACAGGGAGAGCAGCTCTTAAATGCTCTTGGCAGATTGATCTGGTGCTGTCAGCTGCAATGATAAACTCCAGCCAAAGGAAGCCCTTAAGGTAACACAGACAGACAGAAGAAGATAAACACACAGGAGGCCTGACCAAAGCGGAAGGGTCATGGTTACGGCTGCAAAAATATCCATTTGCATGATTTCATATATTGTTATACTGACGCTGGAAATATTCTTATTAATGTTAACATGATGATGATTTGAACTGTATACAGTTCAAATCATCATCATGATTATTGTACTGATCATACTGATTATTGTACACTATAGTGTACAATAATCAGTCAATAATCTGTCTTTTAAAGAAGACAGTCTGTTTTTAAAAGTGGATATTTGACTTTTTAAGGAGAGTCTACTCCTAATTGAACAAAACTGCCTTTTACTTTTTTCCCACATTAGAGACACACAGCAAAGAAGAAAACTCCAAACATGAAAGACTTCACTAAAACCACCAGTAAAGGTATTTGTTTTCCTCCCAATTTTGTGGGAAGTAATATAAAACAAAAAGTCTGTGTGCTACTTGAGACTAACAACAACAAATCCACTTTCTTAGGAAGTTTCTCCAGTGAAAAGGCTGAGGAAAGGTGGGGGCTCACTGGCTTTGTCTCACTCTTCAGGGCATCTCCCTTCCTCCTCACAACTTGCAGAATTACCCCCCGGACCTAACATTAAGCTTTACGGCACATTCTTGCGCGAAGAGTAGCCGCACCGGTTCGTGAATGGTTAACCCGGGTGATGGTGTTTCTTGTCATTTTGCACAGCGGATGAATGAAGCGCTCTGAAGCAACAGCTGCAGTGACTGCAGTAACACGATCTCTATTAGCGCTCGCTGGTAACAGCTCCTAACTGCAGGTAAGCTGTTTGTTTCTGCGTCGAAAATTGGCTCATCCTGATTTATTCTGACTTTCCTTTTCTTCGGAACAATGGCAGAATAACATGAAGGTATGAAACAGTGAGAAAATTAAAGGATGAGATTAGAAGTTCAGGAAATTATTCCACTTCTGTAATTTTGTGACATTTTCTTTACCTTTTCTTTACCTTTGCCCCTTTCTTTAATTTAAATGCTGCGTGTTCTTCTACATTTTCTGCTTTTCTTTTCTGTCTTTATCGCTTTGTTAACACTACTGTCGCTGCCTTTGAAATCTTAATTGTTTACGCGCACCAGGAAAAAGCCAAATAATAATAATTTAGCATATTGCACTATAATTAAAGCTGCACAGGCCAGCAATTCTTTTATAATATAATAATATATCACATAGGCACAAGGACACAACACCTTTTGCATTTATTATCAAGTTGAATAAAGAAATAAAGAAAATATCCACAGCTTTTTCTCCCCTTTCACAGTTGCAGGTCCAGCTGGAGATGAGGAAGGAGAAAAAACACACATTCTAGCGAAAGTAGGGATCTTTTTGTTTGTCTTTTTTCTTTTTCTTTTCTTTCTTTTTTTATGCTCCCGTCACTCCGGTCTTCGTCGGGCTATGTTCCACCAGCTGACGGATCAAACACTGAATGGCAGCTGTCAGGGACCCACCTCAGTGTGCAATAAGAGCGCTAATGGAGACGAGCTAGAGCTTCCCACTTTCTCTACAGCAGCCAAAGTCAGAGTCACCATTACCTTCACTCTGTGCGCAGTGTCAGCTGTATGCAACCTGGCCGTGCTGTGGGCTGCCAGCAGCGGCGGCAAGCGCAAGTCTCACGTCCGGATCCTCATAATGAACCTCACGGTGGCGGACCTGCTGGTGACTTTCATCGTGATGCCGGTGGACGCGGTGTGGAACATCACGGTGCAGTGGCAGGCGGGAGACATCGCCTGCAGGCTGCTGATGTTCATGAAGCTGGTGGCGATGTACTCCTGCGCTTTTGTGACAGTGGTCATTAGTTTGGACAGGCAGTCCGCCATCCTCAATCCACTGGGAATCAGCGAGGCCAAAAGGAAGAGCAAAATCATGTTGACTGTGGCCTGGACGATGAGTGTCATCCTCTCACTCCCTCAGGTAAGAGAAAATATGTTGTTGCTACTCTGTGACCCACACAAAAATAACAAAAACAACAACAACAAAAAAGTTGTTAATTTTAAGAAGTAACGGAAAAGTTTTGATCATGGACTTTTAAAAAATATGGCAATGTATTTAAATTATGTCTAAGCACAGGAAAAAAATCAATTTATATTAAAATTTATAATAGAATTTTTTATATTATAAATTTCTGCAGGGCCGCAGTAATGACAGAATTCCTGTAATTTCTTTGAATAAAATATTTAAAGTTTTTACTTGCTTTATTTTTCCAGTTTCAAATGTTAGCTTTAACTTGTCAGTCAAATGTAATCTTTCATTTTCAGACTTTAGCCTTCATCTGTTGTGGGGGATGCAGGATAATGAATTAGAGCAGTGGTTCCCAAAGTCAAGAGTGCTGCAGCCCAATGAAAAACCAGAAAATGAGTGAGTAATTTTCAAACTGAATTTCTGTCATTACTGCGGCCCACCTGCAGAACCTTCACAAACCACCAAGGGTCTGTGGTCCACACTTTGGGAACCACTGAGTTAGAGCATGACAAAGAAGGCTGACAACCTTCATCGGTCAGGCTATTTGCAGGAAAAAATACCTTGAGAAGTTATAAGGAAACTTTCTATACACTGTGTTTATGTGATTGAATGGTAAATAGTATGCATTTTTTAGACTTTCACACACTTTTCAGTGTGTTTCTCAGTCACCCCTTCACACACATAGTCACACCCCAGTGTGGGAGTGGGAGCAACTTGGAGTTCAGTGTCTTGCCCAAGGGCACTTTGACACACAGAGACAAAGTTCCACTTAACAGGCTTTTAAAGACCTCACTTGACATGATTTGCAGATTCAGCTTCGACAATATAAAAAAATGGATGGAGCTTTGGGCCTGAAAAGTGGCACCAATGTGAAAATGCCTTAAGCCTGCATTCTTTCTAATGGCCCACAAGAGGACTTCCAGTTATATAGAAGTCTGAGGGAAAATGGCCCAGAGGAAACACTTTTCTGATGACTTTATGGTGCTGACCACTAGCTTCAGGTCATATCGAATGAAGCATGAAGTCCATTTTATAACTTATGGTGATTCTAAGAGTCAGAAAGGAGGATCATCCAGGATACACTCATTAGCTAACGACTAGTGACTGAAAAGTCTTCACAATCAGATCCACTTCTCGCTCGTCACAATTGGCTTCAAAAGACCAAGATGGTGAGAGCAGAAATACTCACTTTACTGGCAGCCTGTCCAGGGTGTATCATGCTTTGTGCCCTGTCTCAGCTGGGACAGGCTCCAGCTCCCCACAACTGTTGGACAAGTGGTTACAATTACAGGTTGTGTAAGTAAAATATTGTGTTTAATATATTGCTATCAACTCACATTTTAAGCTTTAATAGGCAGCACGGTGGCGTGGTGTTTAGCACTGCTGCCTCACAGTGTGAATGACATCTAGAGGGCCTGGATTCAATTCCACCCTGGCCCAGACCTCTCGCTGTGTGGAGTTTGCATGTTCTCCCCGTGTCTGCGTGGGTTTCTTCCCACAGCCCGCGACCCTGAACAGGACAAGCGGAAGAGAATGGCTGGATGGATGATATTACTGTAATCTCATATGAAAGAGAAGTGACTCTGGTTCATGTTGTTTCTGCTTTAACCCTCTATTCCTATTCTTTTCTTTCATGTGTTCCTTCTTTTACTTACTGATTTTCTTATAGAAGACATCATTCTCAAGCAAAACACCCCAATTTGCAATGTTACTGACAACGCATCCTGCAATTTTAAATGACGGTTATACAGATGAAGAGTAAAATACTAGCAACATTTACAGTTCTCCTACTACTATCTACTTTATGGCATGTTTTTGTAGTCATACTATATTTTGAATTAGAGTACACTGCTGTAACAAATGATAGGTTTTTATTCATTTTGTACATTTTATTAGCACATATAAAACAAACAAAATGCAACAGATGATGATGCAGAAAGCTGTAACTCAGCCAAAATCCTTACTCCATCTGTCAAAATGAAATTGGTGTCAATCAATAAATTGTTGCCACCAAAACGACAAATTCCTTTGATATTGTTTTAACCCAGGTGGTCAAAATGTTCAGATATTTTGTCAGAATGACAGCCGACCCTGAATCGTGTTCTACCAGAATAGTTTTTTTTTTTTAACAGAATGCTTTTTTCACAGTCACTTATCTTCAGATGCCCATTTGAATTCTATTTTGAAAAGAAAAAAAGCACTTTAATTTGTGAGGAGAAAAAAAATTGTCCTTCAAGGGTCACACAATGCAGTAAAATACAGTTAAAGTGGCAGTTAAAAATGTATTCAGTACTGCTCAGAACAAAGCAGGTAGACTATACCATACATATACCGTGGAGGCAAAGGACAACAGTACTGTTATTACAGTATATTACAGTGCTGTTAATAATTGGTATCTTGTGGCCTCCTTTGGGCCACAGAATCTTATTAACCTCCCCTCCAATGCTCTCTCTTGCACTGTAATGGGAAGAAACAGCATGCATGCCACATTTATCCTGTGCACTCTTCTGCATATTCCCATATAGTCTATCGTCTTCTCCTTGCGACAGTACCACACAACCTCATTCCTTTTCCTCGTTCTTAGGCAGTCTTTTTCACTCATAAAATTCAAGTTCCCCCATATATGGCATTTTTTGTAAAACTCTTCTGCTCCAGTTACAGCCTTACGGACTGTGGGCTTGACAGATTTTGACAATTAGATCGACTATTTTCAGTTTTGTTCAGATAATTGAAAGATTTCACATACTGTCTTGAAAGTTTCAGAAATATATTGCAATATATCACAGTATTTTTTGGGAAATATTGCCCAGAAAGCAATGTTTTCTACAGTGTAGTGCCCTCTTAATGGGAACCTAATGGTTGCTGTCAGAATTTGTTGTTGTTTGCTCTTTTTGTACAAAAATTTGTTACTGTGTGTGCCTTTCATTCATTAGGTAATCTGCTGAACTACTCATTAATTCAAATATCTAATTAGGCAATTGTATGACAACAACTCAGTGCATTTAGGCATGTAGACAAGATCAACGTGCCCTGTAGAAAATGGTCTGAAAAAGAAAATATCCAGGGAGCGGCAGTTCTCTGGGCAAAAATGTCTTATTGATGGTCAAACTGGTTCAAGCCAATAGGAAGGCAACAAATAACCACTTCTTATGCTGTATCTTTGATGGATGTGTTCTTGAAGGAAATGAATCCTCGCTGACAAAGTCTTAATGCATATACACAAAGTTTATTGCAAAAACAGACAGTGTCAAAAGCAGGCGCTTTTTGCTCCTTGCTGCCTGGGAGAGAGTCTTTGCCAATCGCCCTAACTCAACTTGAACAAAGAGATTCCACAAGTTATATAGTCTCACTGAACCTCCTACATCCTAAACTTCCCATACATGGCAATGCAAGCAACTTTAACCTTCCCCCTATATATCTGGCCAGCTCCTTATATGGCAGAAAGCGAGCCTGCCAGGGGCCATCTGTGCATTCCTTTTGGGCTGAGGCCAGAACATTATGTTAAAAGCAGGTTACTTCTTTTTTGCCCGAAACCTTAAAGAAAAGACCATATATACATATTTAGCATTTATCATAGCAGTACAGACACCACACTTACAACTAAGTTTTGCAGGCACAGCTTCTGTTGTGAACAGGAAACCAAGGCTACCTTTCACACAGGTTCACCAAAATTAGATAAGAGAAAATTCTAAAAATGGTTGATTCTATAAACGAGTCTCAATTTGTGCTCCAACAGTCAAATGATAGGGTCAGAATTTGGTATCAGGCTGCTGCTGTTGGTGAAATGGGGTGGGGAATATTTTCTTGGCACATTTTGGACCCCTTAGTACCACAAGAGCATCTTTTAAAAGCCACAGCCTACCCCAGTATTATTGGTAATCATGTCAATCCCTTTTTGATAATGTGGATAATGCAGCATGTCACAAAACTCAAATCATCTCAAACTGGTTTATTGAACATAACAGTGAGTTCATTGTACTCAGATGACATCCACAGTCATCAGATCTCAGACTGATAGGGGTCTTTTCTGATATGTTGAAATGGGAGTTTCAAATCATGGATGTGCAGTTGACATAATCTGCAGCAACTGTGTAATGCTATCATGCCAACATGCACCAAAATCTCTGAGAAATGTTTTGCTGCACCTTGCTAAATCTGTGCCACAATGTACACATTGTGGCACAGATGTGTAAATCTGTACACATATACACATAAATGTGTATATGTGTAAAGCACCTGCCTGGAACAAGAGAGAATACTCTTCGGTGAATATCTTAAACATGTCAGTGTTTTTCTTTGAATTTGTCATCCATCTGTGTATGCACAGCACTGAGAATCCAAAATCCTCCACCCTCTAAAAATAACTCTTCTGTTAAGAACCAGCTGCAAAAAAAACAACAAAATAAAACAAAAAACAAAGGAAGCAAAAAAAAAAAAAAAGATTATTTTGAACCCTTGAAAGATCAAAAGGGAACAGGCCCATGCAAACTGTTAAACCAATTCTGCAACCTTTTCACATTTCATCAGAAAATAATCAGAACAAATTGAAAGCCAGAACACTTGACGGATCCACTAATAAATAATACAAAGATTTATAGGCGTGGCTTTTTATCCCAGCATGTGCACATCTTCGTTTTTCACCAGATTTATAGCAAAAGAGCAGTGTGATATTTAGTTACCAGATGTAATAAAGTGCTAAAGGAGCACAGGACTAAAGACTGGACTCTTATCATTGGGGACTGTCTTTGCTGTGGAAGGTCACGGTGACAAATCTCTGTTTACAAATTTAACAATCCTTAAATTTAATCAATTTAAAACATCAATACCAATGATATCTCCTCTCAAGCTTATACTGTACTATCAGAGCATTCTCTTAAAAAAATAACACTGTGCCACACATTCGCATTGGCAGCATGGTGGTGTGGTGGTCAGCACTGTTGCCTCACCGCAAGAAGGTCCTGGGTTCAAATCCACTTCTGTGTGCTGTCAGCATGCTCTCCCGATGTTCTCTTCATAGGGGGTTTCTCTGGGTACTCTGGCTTCCTCCCAAAGACATGCAGTTAGTGGGGTTGGGTTTATTGGTCATTCTAAAGGTGTCAATGTGAAACTGGTGGCCTGTCTAGGGTGTACCTCTATGGCAGCTGGGATAGGCTCCGGCCCCCTGAATTGGATAAGTGGAAGAAAACTGATGGATGGAGAATGTCAAGGGTTCTCTTACCAATATAAATAAAAGGTGAGGAGGAGGGTAAGTAATAACTGGAGCTGAAATTGTGGAAAGTAATCCAGGTTTCACCTGTTTTTTTATCCAGGTGGAAATCTCACTGGGGTTCTACACTTGTGGTCACTCATCAAAAACATTTGTCTCCCTGCTTATTGTTTATGCTATTCTCCTGTTTCTTTGGAAAAATGCATGAAGCTGCTTGTGCTCATTCAAATATATCCTGTGTGTTATACAGAATTTTGAATAACAGAGGTGTCTTGCATTGTATTACATTTGTCTCTGCATACCTGGGCAGATCATGCATGCATTTACTAGTTTACAGTGCGTTTTCTTTTTTTTTATGAGAGCCTCCAACAAACTGCAGGTTGTGTTTTGCTAAAATTGCCAGGAGCAATACTGCTGCTGTTTCTATTTTCTCTGCTCAGAGACAGATAGATACTCAAATTCTAATAAATGTTTTAGCCTTGAGGCTTGACTTTCCCTTGAAACTCGGTGACGCCTGTCCTCACTTTGTCTTCATGTAGTTTCATAAACACATAATAAAACAGGTTAGAAAATTTGAATCATGGCATTGCTTTTTATTTTTGGCTGTAATGAAAAGAAAAAAAAAATGTTTTGGTTTATTTTTATACATTTCCTGAACAGAGAACCACTGCCTGTATTGGCTATGTTTTCATTATATGTATGAGAATACAGGTTTCCATCAAATTAATTTAAGTGTGTTAAAAGCAATGGTTCGGTCCTGGTTTTTCTGTCTGCAAGAGCTGCAATTTCTGGTCTTAACCATTAGTAAATGCAACATGTTGTGAGTCCAGATTTGTGTCGTGGGATTGACCTTTCTGCAAGGTCCTTGCAGACCAGTTTTCCCAAATGTCTGGAACAAGTATAAAATGTAAAATCTAAATAGAATGCCCAGATTTTTAAAACCCTATTATAAATTGAATGCAGTGTTAATACAAATGGTAAATGCTAAAAGTGAAAAATGCTTTTGTTCTTTGAAAAAATAAGTGCTAATTTTGATTGTGATTCCAGCAACATGTTTTTCTAAAAAAGATTTTCTAAAAGATTTTTGTCATTAGTGAATAACCTTCTACCACCTCAGCTCCAGCAGCCCTGAAGTAATTACATTGCAGGGAAGCAGCAGCAACAGCAGTGTGTTAGATTACTTGCTGCTTTGGTTTAATTAGGCGAGCTCGCATCAAGCCACCATCCAATGGTAACTTCCAGCAATATACTGGTGACCAGCGTGTAATGAATACTGTACTGAATTTTTGATGGACATAATCACTTGTTACTGAAAAACTAATGCATTTCAAAGTCAACAGTTTTGTAAAATGATCTTTATATGGTGTTGAAGAGACTGCATTTATATTGTGAAATATAAGTTAATATAATAATGCATTCACACTAATAAAGTGGCCATCAGTAGCATTACTGTTTACTCTCTTCCTTGTGTGTTGTCTGTTAATTTTTTTTAATCAATCTGGACAGCCTTAAGCTTCTTTCAGTTGCTCCCTTATTGACGAGCTCATTAAAACCTTTCTTGTCTTTTTTTTTTTATCCAGATGTTTATATTTCACAATGTAACCATCACTGTCCCAGAGAACTTCACCCAGTGCACCACCCATGGCAGTTTTGTCCAGCACTGGCAGGAGACCCTTTACAACATGTTCACATTTGTGTGCCTCTTCCTCCTGCCTTTGGCCATCATGATCTTCTGCTACACACGAATCCTTGTTGAGATATCCAGTCGTATGGCTCGGAATAACCGTGAGTCTCGTATTTTTATTTTTTCAAAATCTTCAAAATACAGTTATGTGAAAAAAAAAGTAAACCCTTCTACTACCTTTCTACTACCACTGGGGTCACCGGTGACCCCAGTGGTAGCTTGAAGTAATCATTTTCTGGATGACTTTGTCAGTATCTCACATTGTTGTGGAGGAATTTTGGCCCGCTCTTCTATACAACAATATTCATCAGTTCATTGAGGTTTGTAAGCATTCCTTTATCTCTTAAGGTCCCACCACAGCATTTCAATCAGGTTGAGGTCTGGACTTTTACTGGGCCATTACAACACCTTCATTCTTTTTCTTTTTCAGCCATTCTGCTGCTGTGCTTGGAGTAATTGTCATGTTGCAATAACCCAATTTTTTGCCAAGCTTCAGCTGTCAGACAGATGGCCTCACATCTGACTTTAGAATACTTTGGTATACAGAGAAGTTCATGGTCAACTTAATGACTGCAAAACAAGCCCAAATCATCATCTCTCAACCACTGTGCTCGACAGTTAGTATGAGACATTTGTGCTGATGTGCTGTGTTTTCACAGTACCATGTTTTCTCTAAGCACTGTGCTGTGCATTATGATCAGACATCTCCACTTTGGTGGAGTCTTGGCCTTTCTCCTGGCACCCCTTCCAAACAGGTCATACTTTTTCAGTTTTTTTCTAATTGTACTGTAATGAACATAACATGCTAACTGAGGCCTCTAGAGGCCGAGATTTAGCTCTTGGGCTTGACATTTCTCTAAGCAATGCACAGTCGGGTGAATGTGATGATATGTCCACTCCTGGGAAGATTGTGGCATTGTTTTGACATAGACCTGAATGCTCCAGATGAAAACATCTGCCAAAACTGCCAAAACCTCTGCTTTTATAGAGGTTCCCACATTTGCTGATTATAATTTAATCAAGCACATTTGATTAGCAGCACCTGGTTCCTACTTACCCTTGTGATTCGTATGGAAGCAGTAAGGATGTGTAAGGATTTCTGTGTGAAAACTTTCTTTTTCACATGACTATATATTTTCAGGGAGATATAGCGTAACTGAGATGGTGTTTTCTCTTCTTCTAGTGCTGTCAAGAGATGTTCATCTTCGCCGATCCCACAATAATATCCCCAAAGCTCGGATGAGAACCCTTAAAATGAGTATTGTCATTGTGACTTCGTTCATCATCTGCTGGACCCCATACTATCTGCTTGGACTGTGGTATTGGTTGTTTCCGGAAAAAATGGAAGAGACAGTCTCGCATTCACTGACTCATATGCTGTTCATCTTTGGCCTTTTCAATGCCTGTTTAGATCCTATCACCTATGGTCTGTTTACCATTCATTTTCACAAGGGTATGAGAAGACACCGTCAAAGTTCAAACAGACGGACCGAGTTAGAAACCAACACCTGCCTTGTACAAATGACTCGTCTGTCCTCTCGCAGGCAGATTGCCTCAGATGTTCACAGTGTAAACACAGAGGAGGTAAGCGACGGCAACATCACAAAAAATGTCTCAAGCCCAGAAATCTCAATCAGTAAGATATGACGGCTTAAAGAATTTCATGCATGTCTTTTCCTCAATGAAATCTTGTGTTTTGAATCTGCTCATGTTCCACTTATGTAACTGATGCTGTATTATATTTTGTGTTTGTTAACCCTATGTTTTCTCACACTTAATAAATTGGGTTCCACTTATCAGATCTGAAAAGTAACACACACGTCTTCACTCTCAAGTAGCATTTAAAAAACCACCACATATCCAGAGGGTGACTCAGTACAGATTGCTGATGTACTGAGGACTCATTCAAGCTCTCACTGAATAAGTCTTACACCTACATTTCAGAACCACTCTTAACAACAGCGGGATAAAAATGAATACTTATTGCCATTTAATTAATTTGATTAACTGAACACTCATAATTACAGGATTTTAATAAGGAAATCTTCTCATTTCTCTCTGTTTTTTGAATTACGCATGTTAATAAAATGACCACTTAAGAATAAACTGTCTACAATCAAAGATGATTGATACATTCACAGCACACTGGAGACCCACACAATAATAATAAAAAAAACACCTCTATTTGTCATCTCACATTGGACACCAAATTGCTCTCAACCACCACCTGCTTTGAGTGCAATTTAAAAAAATGCAATCTAATATAATTACAACAATGAACTTTTAACTAAATGTTAATTCATGTTATATGTATTGAATGTGAGCCTATGCAGCATGTTGCTGATGTGATATTGACTGCATAATTGGTCCAAGATCAGTTTTGTGTTTAATGTGTTCCACATAAATCTCTCTCGAGTCAAGTCTTTATAAAATATCTTTGAGCAGAGCCATTTGGATATTTCACATTAGCATTAGTGTTATTAGCTTATTACATTGTGAGTTGTGTTGCCAAGAAAAAGCCTAAAGGAAATATCTAGACTTAAAGGTCTGTATTCGAATGTTATCAGTAAATCAAACAGCACATAAGCTTCTGCTCTCTCAAAAAAGAGATCATTTGTTTGCATGTTTGCATGGTGCTGCTTTTGTTCTGCAAGATGTTGTAATGCGAGTGTTAATGTCTTTATTTATTGTTAATGTGTTTATTTATTGAATAAAAAGATTCTGCTTTTTCCCTTTGTTAATACACAAACAGTAACAGCTTTTCCACCAAGTCATTGTACATTTCAAAATAGAGCAATGGATTGCATCTGATAAAAGAACAAACAATAAAAAACCAGCTGCTGTTGCTTCAAACTAATATTTTTTGACTGATTTACAAACTTGAAATTTGAACAGCTACAACTACTTGACAATTGGATATCCTCCATCTGCAAAAGTATGACATCACTAAATACTCCAACACAATAATTAGGCACATTTCACACTTTATTTTATTTTCTACTCATTACTTCTCCTTACATTTAAGAATGCATTTTGATCACAAGAGAAGTATTTTATACGGTATTTACAGTACACTCAGTCACCACAGTATAACACAAAGTATGTCTCGTTAGGAAAGTGCAGCTTTGGTGCAAATGAATGTGACAACAGATGCACTGGAGAGGAAACAACAGGATACCCCTCAAAAACAAAAAAACAAAAAAAAAGGTTTTGCAGGAGGTGGTCACAGACTACAGACCATTGCTTTCTCCTTAAACTACCTGATTTGTCTACAGTTTTATTTTGTTGTTAGGGTCCTGGTTTGCATGTTGCATGGACCCAGATCCTCCAGATCCTCACATCATGGCCAGCAGGGACAAACACGTCCACTACCAGGGATATGCAAGTTGCTGCATGGACTTGAAGGGGATGAGGAGCTTATCCTCTCAATGAGACAGAGGCTTGATCACTTCTATCAAGACATCTACATGGATGTTGTAAACCCTGAGGAATTTAGGTTAATATTGAAATGCAATTGGTATGCCTTTCATAAATACATTTTCTCTGCCAATGCAAAATGGACTTAAATTGTGTATGTACTTCTCACACACACACATACATATAGTTTTTTTTTTTAAACAATCATTGCTTCGTGTATAGTGTTTAATAGAATTATTAAATGTTTGCAATAAACTGCCACAGACCTTGTTTCTGCTCACAGCTGTTTTTGAGCCTGATTGGTTGTATCTTATGTTTCCTTTGTTCTACCAGTGGAAACCACTTTAATTTCAGTGCTTTTATTTAGCTTGTATTTTGTATAATAGCTTGAGCTAGCTACTTGATTCATGGAACTCATGTTGAAGCCAGGGAGCAGAACTGAACACATGAGTCAACAGTTCTTTACTCTGTTGCCTGTTTTACTTGTTAAATGTTTCTAGAAGATTCAAATGATTCATTCTCCTTTGATAGGAGAAAGTTTCTTGATGGCTTGGAAGCCTTTCCTCTTTTTGTTTGTTACCCCTCTTTTTGCTTTCATACTACACATCTTTGTCAATTGGTCTGGCACTTCTAGGGTAGACAAAATTTCTGTTTTTTTGGTGTGTTCACATATTTGCATATTCAAAATAAAACAAGTGGCACAAAAAAGTGATAATTTCTGACATGAGAAATGCTTTTTTCCCCCCAATATCACTCCTT
>JASGAU010345516.1:0-11540 GCA_030220045.1 Australoheros facetus | reverse complement strand
TCTATATTATTGTAGGGTCTTTACCCACAATACAAAGCGCCTTGAGGCGACTGTTTGTTGTGATTTGGCGCTATATAAATAAATTGAATTGAATTGAATTATTATTATTTGAATGAGAATTTTGAGCAAATTAATAATAGCTGACTCTTGTGTTTCTATTTAACAGCGAACTTTTCAGGAAATCTGTAAAGGAATTCATCTTCAGAAGAGAGAAGAGCATCAGACAGCCAAGCTAGACAACAAGAAAAGCAATGCCAGTAAGTCCTGTCGAGAATTATCTGTATTTTTGCTAAGTTGCAGTGCTAATTCTTGCAATTTGCTCAGTCATTGCGAAAATGTGATAATTTCTTCTTAAACCTGGACCCTAATGCCTAACTTGTCTTTTGCAGAATCTGTACACAAGAAGAGCCAAGCGGTGGTGCGACCCAAAAACTCAGCTGCTCCTGTTAACTGGAGGGAGATGGGGTCAACTATGGAGGAGAGCAGAGCTTCTTTCCAGGAGGAGCTGGCCTTCAATGATCAGACTGTCTACTCCTACCAGCAAATCAGCTGCCTGGACAGTGTTATCAGGTACAGAGATGAATCACTGGAAAAATTCCAGCCATTAGCATTGCTCATTCCATGTAGGGGTAATTTATGTAGCCTACGTTATTCCTGTAACACATAATGGATACAAGAGGAAGTTCATCTAGTTGTCTGAAACACAGCGAGGAATTAAACAGAGCCTTTTCCAATGAAATCTAACCTCAACAAAAACCTTAAAGTTGAGACTTGTGCAGATAACTAGCTGATGATACCTGATGATAAAATACTGATGTTGTGACTCATAAATTCTTTAGGTACTTGGAGAGCTGTAATGTTCCCATCCCCATGAAGAGGAAATGCCAGTCTCTCTCTAACACCACATCCTCAAACTCAGATGAGGACAAACAGAAAGGATCCAACTGCATGCAGGTGTCTGCTGGTATGTGTGGCGCTACTTCCGATAATTAATAATTAATGATTAATAATTAAGATAATTCTTATCTTTTTTGACCTCTTATTCTTATGCAAAGTTACAGCCTCATAAGGCATTCCCACTCTTGCCTTTTAAACTTCTCTATCAGACTTACAATATAGCTTCATTGTCAGTAGTTTCTGTTCTCTGTTCTCTTTGGCAGAACCATCCTTGTTGAAGGATCAGTCTGGTCTCTCTGCTTTGGATGATCAAGACAAAAAGTCCACTGATGCAGCCACAGCGGTAGTGGGCACTTCGCGGCCCCTACCCGTACCAAACAAACCAGAAAGTGTGGTGTCCATAACCAGCCAGTGTAGCTACAGTAGCACCATAGTGCATGTTGGGGACAAGAAACCTCAACCCGAGTCAGGTACAGTGACGTGAAAAAGTATTTACCTCCAACCAGATTCCCTCTATTGTTGCATATTTATTATGCTGGAACGCTACAGGACAAAATGTGGTTAGACGTGAATCTCTCACACTGCTCAGCTTGTTTTTTTTTTTTTTATTTAAGCAACAAAGGTACTAAAAACCACCAATTTGGGTTGATATCGGTGACTTTAACATATAACCAGGATGCACCAAATTAGTAGAAAACAGTGAACAAACTTTTTTTTTTTTAGAAGTCTTATTGTTATGGATATTTTTAGTGCGTTTTACCTTGGCTATCTAAAAATCTCTTCCTCCCTTTCAAAGATTTGAAACAACTCAGTGTGAGAAATATCCAATAATAGAAGAAATCAGAGGAAAATGGCTTCTCACAGCACTGTAAATGCATTCTGCATGTGTACGCGCTAATATCCATGTGGCTTTATATGTCTGTGTGTGTGTGTAGTTTATCTGCAGGTACTTGGCAGCTAAAATTTTAGTTAAATTTTATTTATATAGCACCAAATCACAACAAGCAGTCATCTCAAGGTGCTTTATATTGTAAGGTAAAGACCATATAATAATTAGAGAGAAAACCCAACAGTCCCCCCAACAAAGAAAAAAAACCCAAAATAACTGCAAATGTGGTTTTCATTCTATTTGAAAAACTTGAAGGATATTGATACTTCACCTATAATGCTTTTCCTTATTTTCTATATAGATAGATACATGGATAGAGTTACTTCAGTTTATTCTACTCTTGGTTCTTGATGTCACTGAGAGGGTGATGGCTTTAATACGCTCGCTTCAGGTGCACAGAAGCTCCACCCACCTGCTCTTTAAACTTTTGGTTTACACAGGAGAGGCAATCAAAGGAAAACTGGATTAAAAAGAGAAGAGCTAAAACTGCATTTTTAAAAATTGTTTTTTTTAGATGGTGGTGGATAAACTGAGGTCTGCACCAAATCCCAATAGAGTTTAAATAAGGATTATTTTGAAGTGTAAATCATGCAAAGCTACTCTACATTAAAAATAAAAATATGCTCAAAAATGTAACACATGTCCACTATAGTTGAAAATGACAAAACTGAGCTTTTATTGTGCACTAACTGTAGTACAGCAGCTACATATGTAGTTTCTCATTTTCCCTGCTTTATCGCAATCACAAATTTCCAATTTTAGTCATTGGCTAATGTGGTTCAGCTGCTCCGATATACATGTCTACTGGGCATGTGTTATATTTTTGTGCATATTTTTATTTTTAAACTGGAGAGTAGCTTTGCATGATTTATAGTCAAAGTAATCCTTACTTAACTTCTAGTTGTACTACAGTTAGTATCGAACTGTGCAGTTGCTTTACAGACTGTTGGGTTTGAAAGTGGGTCCTATTTGTGTGAGCCTTTGGAAATTTCTTCCTCTTTTTAAGCTAAAGGCATTTTTTTATGCTATCCGTTCTGTTCCAATACTGGCTGCTACAGTGTTTCCTCTATATCGCTTTTCTCTCTGTCACTGCTAATGATAAAACACTGAGTTGCATTAGAGCCCCACCTTTTGTTGCTTTACAGCATGCTAAAGTTCCTCTCTTGTTGTCATTCATGCAGAGATCATAGAGGACCTACCAGGCATAGGGGAAGCAGCAGAATCCAGCCAGAACCTTGTGGCTTCTTCCTCTGCAGTTTCACCTCCCAATCAGGAGAAAGAGTCCTACAAGAAACTGGGGCTGACCAAGCAGGTTCTGGCAGCGCATACGCAGAAGGAGGAGCAGGCCTTTCTGTATCACTTCAGAGAGCTTCGCAGGCTCTCACCACTCGAAGCAAGCTGCTCTGAGTACTTGGAGCGGCAGAAAGAACAGATTGGCAGCAATGGTACAACTAAACACCAACCCCATACTGACACAGGAAGGATAATTTTGTCTCACTGTAATTTACGTCCACATCTATTTATAACTCTTTCAATCTCTATTTATATTTATGAATCATTCTGTTAATTAAGGATCTTGGGAGATGATGACATGACTACAAAAGACTAATAGACAAGCTAGTTTTCAAACAAATCCCCAAATTACTCGAGTTTATTTAGGAGAAAAATAAATGGGTGACAATAACCAAATTACTCTTATATTTGCACAGTGTTTTTATTGCAGTGCAAGGATTTTTTTAAAACTCTCTTCTATCCTATTAGTCACATCATGTTACTTGGTGAATTGTCCAGTCTTTTTCCTGACAATTTTCAAGAATAATCACTTTTTTAAATAAATAAATCACTGATTTTTTTTCTTTCCACCTTGATGTCTAGCTGCACCTGCTGCTCGACCCAAACAGGGTGCACTGTTTGCAGAGCCGACCATCCGGAGAGGTACACGGAATAAGAAAACCAAGTCAAAGCGCGCCAAGCAGGTGGAGTCCTCAGACAGCGCAGTGTCACACCACAGACCGCAAATGCTACGGCCTCCTCTTCTCAACTACAGCCTTAACCAGACGTCTTGGTCCCCCTCTGAAGCATCACAGTCTGCTTTTCCCATGGCCTGTCCTGCCGTCATGCCAGGCTACCCTCTCCAGGTTTACCCCAGAGCTGATTCCATAGCTCCACGGACAGATGCCTCTCCACAAGACTTTAGGGACAACCAGGGTCCTCAAGCCCCTCCCAGCTCCTCATCCATCCATTCTGTTCCCTACACCTCCCCAATGGTCACCCCTATTGTAGCTCTAGTTCTGCCCAATTACCTGTACCCAATAATGGGCCCTGGTCCTCCACCACAACAGCCAATGTACCAAGCAGAGACTGGGGTCTTCCCCACCCAAATACTGCCTTTTGGTCAGGCTGCCTTTCCATTCCCATCTTCCTTCAGCAGTCAGACTCAGCTCAACACCCAGAGCCATATTACTCCTCAAGCAGGCAACTCAACTCCATCATTCTATGTCCCTCCATCCTCGGAAACTCCGAAGCCCTCTGTGGAAGCACAGTCTCGGTCCTCAACGCCACAGTCTGGAAGAGCTGAAGGCCAGGCGTCCCCTTGCTTGTTCCAGTCACGCTGCAGCTCACCCCTTAATCTGCTGGAGCTGGAGCTGAGTGTGGACAGGCAGGACAGTACGATGCTCTCCTCTGGAGGACAGGGGAATAATACGGCTAAGAGGGTGCAAGGAGCAAGTGCCAACCAGGCTACGGAGAGGGAGCTGAATCAGGTAAACAAGGAAACAAATTCTCCTGTCCATCCTTGTTAATCTGTCTGAATTAAACAGCCCACAGTGTTAATGAGCTTTAACACTGTGGGCTGTCAAAAGCTCCCTTTATAGGCCATGGCATGTTCCCCCATGAAGTTCAAGTGATACATCTCAATTTGTGGGATTTAATGACATTTTATAACAGTGATTTAACCAAAATAATTTATAAAAATAAACTGCTGTTGTTTTTCCTATTGTCTTGCTGTACCATGTGTAGAGTCAAGTCACTCAAAACTCCTCAGATTAAATGTGGCCCAGGGTGTGTTAATCATGTTATTATTCCTTACACCCTTTAGCCATCTCTCAGTCTCCTTGGTCCACCAGGACCCTTGTATTTCTGGGGTACAGCCTGTGTCTGTGAGCATTTGTCTTGGGATAAAGTGTGCTCTAGGCTGAGGGCTTTCAGCAAAGAGGTAGGCGAATCATCGTAAAACCTCCACACTTTTCAAATCCCATTTCTTCCCAATTCCACGTCAACTGTTACAGTTATTGTTTTTCTTTCCATGAATTATGAGTACTATTGTTGCCTGTTCAGTAGACACTGATGTTAAGCTAAAGCATAAGAATGAAAACCTTTTAAGAAGCATAATAATACCTGAAAGCAACTGCACTATTGGGAAAGTTAATAATGGGACAGTATTTTGTATGTGCACAGAGTCATATGCACAGCCTTTGGAATTGTCTGGTTTTCTGCTCTAACTGGTTATAAAACGGGATCGATATTTATCTAATTGAGCAGTACAAACACCAAAACACTAACGATTCCAGTTTTCAATATCTTTAAACATTTGGAGTGCCAGAAGAAAAACAACCTAAAATGTTACATTGAACAGATCAGAAATTTTCTGGCAGCAGAAACTTCAAATGTAGCTGTGGATCGACAAGCACTTTTTTTTTTCCAGCTAAATTTTGGGCCTTTTCTTCCTAAGCACAGCCAGATTCACAAGATGTGTGAATTTAATTGCTTTTTGAGGTCATTCTCTGTGTCTCTGGGCTCTAACTGGACCGCAAAAGCCAGATATTCTTTATTTAAAATCATTCTGCAGGAGGTTTATTTCCAGGTCCCAAGTAACCTAAATCATGATGTTCCTTTTACCACACAGCGCACATGGTGTTGCATGTTTTTCCAAATGGTTCACCTTTCTGTTTTTCCACTGCACATACACTCTGATAGATAAATATTATTTTCTTTGCATGCAGGACCTCCACAGTTATGGGAACCTATTTTAGCATTAAACTGTGTGTGTGTGTGTGGGGGGNCGCCTATCTTATCTTATGCAACTATCTTATGTTACACATAAGCTCACATTTTTCCAGTGTACTGCCTTTCTAATTATAATATATATGGTGCCATTTATGAAATGAGTTTCCCTACTTGAAATTAGCTGGACAAAGATCAGGATCCTGTATCTCATATAAATCAACTACACTGGTGTGTTACTGAGGATCTCAATAACATACCAGGTTGCTGAGACAGACAATTTTCATGATCAAGTAGAAACGTGCTCCCAGGTGAGTCTTTAACATCTGAGGCAGGATGCGAAACGGCCAGAGAAACAGCTCCTGCGTGTATTATAAAGCTGCAGCAGATGGAGGACATGCTTCAGTGTGAGGACATGTGCTATAAAGTCAAGCTCCTCTGATGTGGTATTCCTTCAATATTTGTTTTTTGCAGACAAGCTCACATGGTGATTGTAACAACAGCGATGCCAACTCTTCATCCAGTGACATGCTGAACATTATCCTCCAAGAGGACTCCTTTTCAGGCACTGGGTCAGCCACCTCAGGGTCCATCGGCTATAGAACTTCAGCCAGTGGGATGTCGAACAGTGGGACATCTGAGGGCAGGACGTCAGCCAGCAGAGTCTCAGGTAGTCCTACACGTCTATTAGGGTCTTTAGCTCCTTTGAACATTTAGCACATTTAAAATGAATGTCACAAATAAGCATTGTCCTCTCCACAGTAAATGTCATTGTATTAATAGACAGGCCAATGGCAGGCCTCAGGGCTGATATCTGTGCAAATCACAAGATTTAAAGAAAGAATTTACTTTAAATGTTTTGTAAAAAAAAACAACAACTTTGGAGCACCCTTATTTACCCTCTAACAATACTCTGCTCTTTGGCTGTTCTCAGAAAGCACCAACAGTAGTAAATACTTTGGCAGTGTGGACTCATCTCAGCAAAGCCAGAAGGTCAAAGGTCATCTGGGCGGCAGAGCAGGAAGACCCGCAGAAATGGAGCAGAGCGACCATTTCATCAAGTATGTACTTCAGGACCCGCTGTGGCTGCTCATGGCTAACACAGATGAGAAGGTCATGATGACCTATCAGCTGCCCTCGCGGTCAGTGAGAGAACAGGCTCAGCCAGTGAGGAGTAGGATAATGGCCCTGTAGACACTGTGGTTTGATAGTTATTCAAACTGTTTGTAAGAGAAGGTGAAGGGTAAGCAGGGAATCCTCAGTAATCCACCGAGCATATGCGTATGTGTGCGCTCACGGGAGACTGGCCACTGTGTATGATGTCTGAAAGCAACAGCTTGCTAGAAGACTTTTAAAATGTTCAAGTAATTTTGTTTGACATGCTCACATGTAGACGCTGCATCCAGATAACATACACATGAAGTTTAACCCCAACCTGTGACGTAAAAGTCGCTTCACATTTATCACTGACTAGCACACTGAATCTCCCCCATCCAAAAAGCTCTACTTCAACAAAGCTGTAACAATATTATANTTTAAAAACTATGGAGCTCTGATCTAATTCTTTATAAGACAAAAATAATGAATCATATGCCATTGCTAAGTATAACTTTGAGACCAAGTGATTTAATTTAGAGAAAAGGTAAAAGGGGAAAAGAAAGATGGAAAAGAAACTAGATAAAAAGAACCTACAATAAAAAAAAATGTATTCACAAAAAGATTCCAGAGGCAAATCAAGTAAAATAGTGCAGGTAAACTGAAGTTAAAGGGTTTGCGCTCAGCTAGGGCTGCTTTTTAAATGATGCATTGCAAAGAGTTTCTGATTGTTGGAGCAAAAAAGCTAAAAGCAGGTCTTTAAAGCTCAGTACGCTCAGTGACCTGCAGTAATAGCCATCTTCCCAGTGGGAGCCTTGTATAGACCTATCATACTTTTTTTTTGTAATCCTGAAAGAGAGGCTTAGTGTGATGATTGTAATGATATTTTTGACCACCAGATGGCAGCCTGACAATAAGACACATATGGTACCTTGTGTGTGTGAGGAGCCTGACAATAAAAGCTATTTTGGCTAATGACTGTAGATCACTGGTGATTTTTTTTTTTTTTTTTACATAAAAGTAATAACAAAGCGTCCAATGTCTGAGTGTTTGTCAGATGTGTCTCCTGAATGTGATCATGTCTGTGTGTTTGCTTATGTCTGCAGCAATATTGAAAATGTGCTCAGAGAGGACAAAGAGAAGCTGAGGCTGCTGCAGAAGAGCCAGCCATGCTTCTCTGAGGAGCAGAAGAAGGAGCTGATAGAGGTCCACCCCTGGATCAAGAAGGGAGGTCTACCCAAAGCCATAGACATCAAGGTAGAATTAAATACCTGTTTCAGATCATGTGTACACACTGCTCCTATAACCTTAACACCTCATTTACACCTGGGCATGTTTTCCAGATGTGCTCCTGCTGTAATGATGCCTCAGAGGAGGCAGCAGCAGAGGATCAGCCAGACCTAGACCTCGGTGAATGTGAGACAGGGGAGGTCAGCTACCAGCCTTCAAACTCTACTGACACATCCTGCCACGACTCTCCTTCGGGCTCCGGATCTCTGACACAGACAGTGGGACAATAAGCTTCGCGAGGTTTCCAGAGTGACTTTTTTAGCCACTGGCCTGTTGTTCTTCAGAGCTGTGAAAAGCAGCCTTTGAAGAGGGACCAGCTTTAAATGTGCCCTTACTGTTTCTCTCTCGCTGCTTTGTGAGGTATTCCTGTGTAGATGCCAGCAAAAAAAAAAAAAAAACTGGATAATACAATCAAGACTTTTGTAGAATGTGAACATATGTAGTAGATATGACATGACATTATATTTTAATGTACTTTAAATCCTTCACCATATTGTTGCTGGGNTCTCTAAAGACTGCACCTGTTTATATTGTCATCATCTCTTTGTAGCATGTTGCCATGTGTGGCTCTAAAGTGTTTTATAGACTCATTACAGGGTACAGAGCCCAATAAGGGAAAGAGAAAGTGTGCTGATATGTCAGTCAGCACAGTAGAGGTCAAACAAACATCAGTCAGCTGGGGGCTGCTTTCAGTGGCTCTGCTGTGTTCAATAATTTCAGTATTTTGCGGCGTTTCCTTAGTTACGACGGCACCGCTCTACGTCAGCTTCTGTCAATTCTGTCATTCATCCACATCAAGCACCAAATGAACACAAGTGGACTTTGTGGGCTGGATGAAGAATTGAAATGTGACTCCTTTGGGTCTGCTATTTATTCTGCTGATGCACATCGTCTCTTGGAGGAATTCAGTCCCCGACAGTCAAACATATAGTATATGTAGTGGGGAAAGATGTCCAATGTAGCATTACCTGGATATTTACAAGTACCTTGCATTGTTGATCCCAAATGATGGAGGTGGTTGAGTTTGCACTGAGGAAATGTGGAAATGTAAGGCACGTATGCAACACTTACTCATCCACCCTTCTTGTCACATAATTTCATGCATTTTTATCTCATTTCAAATTTTTACGTTTTCTTTCGCTCATCATTTGGCGCTGCCTTTGTGACAGGTTACCAAACCCGCTTTATTTTCATTCTCAGCATATTTTGATTCATCCATTTCTTTTGAAATTCAGCTCTTTTTTTTTCAGCTGTGAAACTTTTACTGACATTTTTGTTTTTTTAAAGCCTCTTTTAAAGAAATCATTTAATGTATTTCGAAGCTCATATTAGTGTTTTCAACACTCTTGCTCTAGGCATATATATAGGCTATATTTTTTACATAAAATAACTGTTTCTGTGTAAACAAGTCAATATGTTTTTAAGTTATGATTTTAAAAATACAATTTAAAAAGCAAATGAGACCAAAAAGGGTTAATATTTATTGTAAGCTCTATTTTGAAAATGTGACGTGTGTAATCAACATCAGGAAAGCCTCTCATCACTGAAAAGTAACAAACTGTGTGTTTATGGTGGGTGGTTATTGTAAAGAGATTATTGTGGTTTCCCCAGTTTTGAAGTGTGCTGCATGACGTGCGACGTGGTCTGATGGTGCCCTCATAAACAAGGAAAGGAGCATCCTGAGCGTCAGACTGAAGCTCTTTACTGTTCAGAACAAAACACTTCAGACTGACTTTAGGGTTATTACACTGTTATAAAGCGGCTCACGTGTCAGGTGGCTCCTTCACTTTGAAGTCCATGCTGTAGTTTGAGTCTCCTTGGGAACTTGAACGTTTACTGAATTTGTGTTTTTGGTCTCTAAACAGACACTGACATAATACACCTTTATTTTTTGCTTCTTTCTTATTTTTCAAAGGAAATTATTCAGTTTGGTAACTTTTCTCAAAATAAAAATGTTGCATAATTTAAAGCAAAGTGTGTCCTGCAGCTTCTTTATCAATTCAGCAAAAGGAGTGACCTCGGTTCACCCCACCAATGCCATTGAATTAGGCTTAAACTTGCAATACCTGACATGAATGAGTGCATGGATAGGAACAGTAGGAATATAACCTAATATATTTACTTGAGTAAATTATTGAAGGACAGGTTTAATGCGCTTCTGCTTTATTTTGGATCCAAATATTGTATTTGGGACTCCATACTACTTGCATACTACTGCAAAAGCTTAAAAAATAAATTGCATTATTATAGATCAAGCTACCCAGCAATATTTAAAATCTTCAATAGTTGCAATGATCCAGTAATATAATGTATATAATTCTGCAACGTGCCATTCTACATAATGAATACATTTAGGTAATTTACATTTTTTTATTATACAGCATGTGCACTATTAAGCTACCTAAGTAGGATTATAACTTTTACTTAAGTAAAAAGTCAAAATGGATTCCCCCCGCTTTTCCAAACAATTATTCAACACAAAAAATATGTTTAACGTCTTGCGTAAACTCACTTTTCACATAATAAATCTGTAAAAGGACATGGGGCTGCACGTTGTTTTCTATGTCATTTTTCTACACTGGTTTTAACTCTGATTAAATAATCTGATTTCCTGTGGCCTCACCTCTTGCCCGTACTACTTCATTCATTAAAAAAAAAAAACACAGACACACATTTAAAAAATCCTGGAAGCACCACGGCTGCAGCCTCTTACACAAATTGAAATTTTAGAGAAAATGCCTAAAGTTTAAACTTCCCTGTCCCGAAGTCCTGACTTTTACCTTCGTAATGCAAATGTCTGTCTGCCCGATCACTGAAACAACAGACTTCTGCAGACGGGTACATCCTCCTGATCAAAGGGACCCTTATTCACACCTCAAGCTGAGTACAAGGTGTGAAACAAGTTTGTTTAAAAAAATAAATAAAAAAAGATCCCCTGCTGCAGCGGCTATCTCCACCTCCGGGGATCTTTTTCCGGTACATCAAGTTCAGTTGGAATAATAAGGATAGCTAGAATTTATGAATCGTTGTTTAGTAGTGTATCAAAGTGAATATGCAAAACTTTCTACTGAATTGTGATCATTATTGACGTTTTGTTTTGTTTTTTAACTTGAGGAAACTGATATTAACTGAAGTAGCAACACTGAAATGTAATTTCGCCTTTTTTAAATAAAGCGTAAAAATCTTATCTTACCAGTGAGTTTAATATGGGGGCCTAATAAATATGCAGTAGGCGCACACCGTTTGGTAGTTAATATAGCAGTGTTTCGCTCTCATTCGTAGCAGGGCGAAATACCAAGAACATTTTTTTAAAGCATCTCAAAATCGGACCTGATTGCAGCGCCTCTGCTTAATTACTATTCTGTAT
>JASGAU010345514.1:0-19263 GCA_030220045.1 Australoheros facetus | reverse complement strand
GTATTCATATTTGATTGAGATTTATTGATTTTGAATTATGTTCTATGATTGATTTAAATTGATTATTGATTGATTGATTATGCTACTGCAATATGCTTGAGCTGAACCTGCAAAATAAAAATTGACTCTAAAAAGTCAGAATAATTCTTCTGAGAATTATTTTCCCATTTTTGGTGCATTTAAGTCTCATGCAATAGTAAAATCCTAGGCAAGTTAAACTCTAACATCTAGCTCTGTTTTGGTCACACTAGTCTACATAAATCCACTTAAACTTCACTTATGTCCCTTGGGCTTTTTTGCCTAGCCTATAAACTTAGACCTGGCACATTTCCAAGTGCACAGATCTATAAGGGGTAAGCCACTACAACTAACGGGACTGAGACTCAGGGCCATCTGCAGGAGCCTCCCTGATTGGCAGCATCGAGGACCAGAGGGAGCAGGGCAGACGTTAGGATTACCAGTGGTAAGAAGCCAGGCGAGTTACCCCGCCACAGCTTGAGTAGTGGTACATTGTATCAGTTGGGGTAATAGTCCGCTGATGTGTGTGGCCAGGACCCTATCAAACGGAGAAGCTGTCACAGAGAGAAACCTGTGGGATCTAACACTAGACTTTAAGATTACATAGCACAGACGCTTGCTGCAGTCATTATTTCCGAATTTTTCTTTGAAGCTAAAGCATCATCTAGAGCAGTACCCTCGACTTGTGTGGAAATTCGGTCCCCTGTCTGAGGTTTGGATAATGTGCTTCGAGAGGAAGCACAAGTTCTTCAAGAGGGCATTTTGGGATGCTCAAAACTTCAAAAATGTTGTCATGACAACTGCTACCAGCCATCAGAAAGCAGTCAGTTACCAATTTAACTCTAGCTCCTTTTTCTGACCATCAATTGAGATGTCAAAGATTATGCTGATTTTACTTGCTTCCTTCCCAACAAACATTCAGGCTGCACTTGCTCAAAACATGACAACTCTAACTCCTGATTTTTAACAGCGAATTATGTAAACTCACAGATCACTCTGAGCTCCCAGAGAAACCAACATCAAAATCATCCCAGTGATTGAGCTTTTATCAGTCACTGCACAACCTGATTTATGTAGTGACGCAAAAAGAGTTGCAGACACTGAGATCTTTTCCATCTCCTCTTCAGAAAGAAGTCCTCAGTGCCTCTGAAATTCCCAAATTTCCAGTGGATGTTGAGTATTGACTCCGCCAAGGTAACATGCTGGATCTCAAGGATGGTTCCTCTCTGAAAGTGACAAAAGAGCTGAAACATGACATCCTTGAGACCATGTATGGATTTAAAGCCGCCCAGCAAAGGAAATTTTTGAAGCTGTTGCAAAAACTTTGATCACCACCTTGAGGGATCTCATCAGGTTTTAGTCAATAAAATGATGAAGACAAAGCCAAATGCATCCCTTGTTAAGAAAGGAATGGATACAACTTTTGCTCTTTGCAGAAAGTTGATGTAGACAAGCCTGCAATTAACCACATGATACATCGCTGGCCTGCTCTTCACAGAAAGTCAGGTTTTGAATATTAACTCCTACAGATTTCATGACTTTGTGTCTTGTAAAGGGATAAGAAAATTAATTCCGTGGATGGCTTGTGCCTGCTTTACTCTGATTTTAAAATTGTTTGCTATTTTTAATGTCTTAAAGAAGACTTCTTTGACATTTAAGTCTGGTCTTAGCTGTCTTTTTAATAATTACTTTCATTTTATGGTTATTTTCTGAAAGTACTTTTGGTGATCATTTAGCATTATTTCACTGGCATGGTTTTGTCCTCTTCTAGTTTCTTTCTCCATTAGGATGGAACTGGCAAGGATTCATTCAGTCACACTCCAGTGGGAATCCTCTGGAATGATCAGTCTTCAGCAAAACCTGTCAAGAGTGGTGATCATCTTGGAAGGGGGTGTGGTCATGGATGAGCTAGCCAACCTTCCTCAGAACTTCTGTGTCCTTTGTGACTGTTTGACACCTTGCACCTAGACTACCCCAAGTACACGAAGAATAGCCTCCACTTTGTCCAGCAGGTGATGCTCAACCTGGATACAGGCAGATTGTCACCAAAAATTCAGACTCTGAAAACTCTGCTTGCCTACTGCTACTGATATCAAGTGCCTGTTTTTTTAATGTTGGACTTTTAGAAAAAATATGTTTGTAGTTTTTTCATTTCCGTGTTGGCACTCATTTCTTGTCTATTTTCTTGTTTAATGCAATTGAAATCACACATTATTAAGCCTTTAAGTTAAATTCACTCGTTTTCATTTTGCATTAATTAAAAATTTTAAGGTAACCAGTTTCCTCCAAATTTTTAAAGTAAACTCAACTTGGCAGGGCTTACAGAAGAAATAAAAAAAAAAAATAATGAAATGAACCTAAGTTTTTAAGTTAAATCAATTTAGCATTCATTGTAATACACTTAAAATAATAAGTTTAATTGTTGTACATAACAGTTGATACAGCATAAGATTTTAAGCTAAATCAACTTGACATGTAATGAGTTGTACTTTAGCATTTAAGTTAAATTTACTCAAGTTTTTAATTTACAATACTTAAATTATTAAGGCAACCGGTTTCCTCATTTTTTTTTTTTTACGTAAACTCAACTTTAGCAGGTCTTACGGTGAATTTTACAGTGTGGACCTCCAAGATAGTGGCAGCATGAAGCATTAAGCAGAGCAACCTTCAAATATTTACTGATTACTGAAACTTTGTAACAATAAATGGGTTTGAATATGTGGGCCCACTGTTTATTTATTCTTATAGTATGAAAATGATGACAGTGCTTAGGAAAATTGCCAGAAGTATGTACCCCATTTAACCTAGCTAAGACTCAAAGCAACCCAGTGAAGGAATAGTCCACAGTAGCACTGGCCTCACACTCACAGCTCTCTGGTCACCAAGGTAACATTTAAACATGCCTTCAAAATAGGATACACTGCAAAAACAAATACAGTAGAAATCTCCTAAGTCGGATTCAAATGGCCCATGGAATTTCATCCAATGTAAAAAAAATCTGTCGTAAGTGTAAGTCAGATAAAATTTGATTCTTTAAAATATTTGGGGTCTAATATTCAATTTCGCCGCAATTGCTTCTGCTTCATCTCTGGATTTTCTTAGGCAAATTTAATAATCTCATATTTTTGCTCGTAAGTGCAAGTTTGTAGCATATACTTACCTCCTGCACTTGCCATGATTGTCTTCTGTGAAATGAACTGATATAGACACTAAAGCGATCTCCAGGTGTTGCTGGTGTATGTAGTTGTGCACGAATAAGCCAATGTATGGAAGTGGGCGGAAACTCATCTGACTTATGCACTCACATTTAACTGGAAATGTGTTACAATGGGACCAGATTTTTCATCCAAGGTAAGCAAAAATCCGAATGATTTAGGTGATGATTTTATTGGAATTAAGGTTAGGAAAAATCAGGACCAGCAGAAGCCATCCAACTAGAGCTAAAATCTGATTTGTACGACTTTGACTTAGGCCTCACTAAGTATCAGCCGGCACACCAATACAAGCTTTGATTTCATGGAGAGTGGCTGCAAAGCCGCGGTGTTGAGCGCTAGAGAGTGTCAGTTTAAGGTTGGCTGGGTCCACCTCACTGCTATCCCCAGTGTTGCTAAATATAAATGGTAAATGGATTAGTTCTTACATGGCGCTTTTCTACTCTTGTTATGCACTCAAATATTTAAACAAGCAGGTCAACCAACCTATTTTGTTAGACAAGCACAGAAACCAGTGAAGCTTGTGGGTTTAATTTTAGCGGTGACATATCACGTGACCAAGACAAGCATCTTGACACACCAAGAGGGCGTCATAGATGGATGTAACAGAGAGAATCCACCCATTTGTCAAAATAAAACATAATTCAGACTCAGATATAAGTAAAACAGAAATAATCAAAGTTACTTAGTCTGTAAGTGTGGCCCGGTACCAAATGACCCACGGACCGGTACTAGTCCGTGGCCCAGGGGTTGGGGACCTCTGCTCTAGACAGCACAGGTTACTCTATGAAAATCAGTTTCAGGTGCTTTTGTGTTAATTAAATAAACTGCAGGTGCACTAGAGGGGGTAACACTGAAACAACCTCCAAAACAGGAATGGTTTTACACGTGGAGGCCAGTGACATTTTTTCTGAATGTTTTTTCACTACTTTTGCATTTGGCATTTGGAGTTGTACTATTATTATGAGAGACAAAACATATTACTCAGCTACAAAGACAGAACACAATTATCACTTCATCACAGGCTTTTGATCTATGCAGATTTTAACCATGGCTCTCCATCTTCCACCCTGTCCACTTTCACTCAGTATGTGACTTGCCAATAAAATATTGAACCTGTTTTATGCCAATGCAAAGGAGATATGCAACCCCCACACCTACCCCTGCACCCACAGGGGCTGTTTTGAAACTATATTGTGGGAAAAATTGTATGATCCCAATGGGGAGGACATTGATAGCCTCACTGACTGCATCACAGATTACGTGAACTTTTGAGCAGAGAACACTGTTCCCATTAAGATGGTTCTGTATTTCTCCAACAAACCATGGATAAATCCTGAGATAAAGGCCCTACTGAAGGAGAAGAGGAGGGCCTTTAAATCTGGGGACAAGGATAAACTGAAAGATGTGCAGGGGCTACTGAGAAGGGCGATAAGGATGGGGAAGAACAACTACAGACGGAAATTGGAAAAACTCCAGCAGAACAATCTCAGTGGTGTCTGGAGAGGCCTCAAAAACATCACTGGCCACAGTAAGTCTGACACCCAGGTGGTAGGAGATCAGAGGTGGGTGACTGAACTTAATCTGTTTTTCCAACAGATTTGACCACTCGTCTGCCTCTCTTCCTTCTCAGACATCTCTGCTAATTACCCCCACTGCAGCATTCTCTACGATCTGTTCTACCCCCCTCCCCTCTCTTCAACTTCAACAGCTCACAACCACCTGACTTCAAATCTAAAGAAGACACCAGAGAGGTTAGTTCTCATCTCAACATCTTCGCCCTCTGGTGAACTCATCCATGGATCCACTTCAGTTTGCCTATCATCCTGGAGTCGGGGTGGACGATGCTGTTATCCATCTGCTGGACAGAGTTCTATATCACCTGGAGAAGCCGGGGAGCACAGTAAGACTCACCTTTGTTGATTTCCCCAGTGCTTTCAATACCATTCGGCCGAGTATTCTGAGGGACAAGCTGGAATATGTTGGGGTTGGTTGTCACTGGATCCTGGATCATGGACTACCTTACCAATTGACCACAGTATATGAGGACTTGGGATTGTGTGTCTTATATGGTGGTCAGCAGCACAGGAGCCCCTCAAGGAACAGTCCTAGTTCCATACCTTTTCACCCTGTACACTGCTGACTTCAGGTACAGCTCACAGTCATGTCATCTTCAGAAGTTCTCAGATGACTCTGCAATCGTCGGCCTTATCACAAACGAGGAGGACAGCAAGTACAGAGAACTGATCTCGGACTTTGTGGATTGATGTTTGAGCAATCACCTCCAGATTAATGCAGGGAAGACCAAAGGGACTGGTGGTGGACTTCCACAGCTGCAGACACCCCCCTCCGTTAGTGAACATCCAGGGAGCACCTACTGAGAGAGTGGACTCTTACAAATACCTGGGTGTTCACATAAATAACAAACTGGATTAGACTGACAATACAAAAAATTTCAGAGTAGACTTCACCTACTCAGGAAACTGAGGTCATTTGGAGAACAGGGGTTACTCCTAAGGACTTTTTATGACTCAGTGGTGGCATCAGCCATTTTATATGGAGTGGTATACTAAATGTATATAAATGTTTAGAGATTTTTGTTGTAGAGTATTTTAGTATTTTTCTGTCAGATTTATATATGATTTAGTCTCGTTTTTTTACTCAGTGTTCTGCTGCCCCTTTCCTTCTACATCCATTCTGTAACACCTGTTCTACATTTCTGCAGTGCTGATCAGAGTCAGAATCAAAATAGCTTTATTGTTATTATATGTCAAACATACAATGAAATTGCATTCCAGAACACCCATCCAAGAAAAAAACAAACAAATCAAGCAAACATGGGAGATAAGTGTCTGCGGCCTTGCTTCCATCACAGAGAGGCCCTGCCAATTCCTTTCTACATCACATCACTCAGACACCAATATATCAAAATAACAAAATCCCTCACAGTATGCTTGCTAACCTTTTTTTTTCTTTCTTTCTTTTACTATAAGAGTGGCTTGATGTTATTTATTATGATTGTCATGATGATGATTAGTATTATTAACAAAAAGAAAAAGAGGTCCAGTTGCTCTTTTTTCAAGCTCCAGAGAGTGTCATTATTAATTAATATGTGTGTTCAGTTGATCCAGAATGCTGCCACGAGAGTACTAACTGGGACTGGAAAGAGAGACCATATTTTGCCCATATAGCATCTCTTCATTGGCTCCCTGTTAAATTCTGAATTTAATTTCTCCTCACATACAAAATGTTTCATGTTGTAAAAATCATACAGTACCTTATTATCCTAACAGAGCATGTTGCTCTCAGACTGCAGGCTTGTGTTTTTAAAGGTTTTTAAAGGCAGAATGGGAGGCAGAGACTAAAGCTATTAAGGTCCTCTCTGGTGGAACTAGTTCCCAGTTTGGATTTGGGAGACAGATACTCTCTCTACTTGTAAGAGTAGGCTTAAAACTTTCCTTTTTTCCTTAGTAATTCTGCAATAGGCTTAGTCTACTGATGGTATTCCAATGATGCACTGTTTCTTCTTCACCCATCAGTTTTCACTCCTCGTATACACCACTACTGCATTTAATCAGTAATAATTATTAAACTCTGGCTGTCTGTGTCATAATGTGTCTTTTGTCCTGTCTCTCTCTGCTCTCTTTTCTGTTCCTCCACCCTCCAATTGTTCACGGCGGTTGGCTGCCCCTTCCTGAGCCTAGTTCTGCCAAAGGTTTCTTCCTGTTAAAGGGAATTTTTGCTTCCCACTGTTGCTAAGTACTTGCTCATAAGGGCTTTGTTTTCTAATACTGTAGGGTCTTTAGCTTACAATATAAAGCAACCTGAGGCAACTGTTGACGTGATTTGGCATGATATGAACAAAACTGTATTGTACTGAAAATTTAATTTTTAGCAAGTCACTCTCACTTCATGATGGAGGGACTTTCTATTTCTTTTTTGCCTTAGCAATCCTAACCATTTCTGATTCCTGCTCCACACCAGACAGACATGAAATGAAATATTGTTCCCTGTATCTCCTTCTGCAAATGTCATGGTGAATTTTGTTTTATAGTGTTTTTATTTTAATTCCATCATCTGTGCAATACTTGGACCAAAAATAAATAAATAAATCAGACCTATGAAAATGGAGTCACTTCATCCCGATTCACTGAATAAGAATATCTAGGAAATCCTAATGATCTTATGGCGACTGTTGTTGCCAAATCTACCCAAACCAAATCTAGGTGCAGGTCTCACAGGTCTGAGAAATTGTAACAGAACTTACTTCCTTTCGAGGTTGCCCAAAACTATCACCTGTCTTCTCGGTCACGATGACACTGTGGATGACAGAGTGTAATAAGAATATATTAGAGACCATTAATGCTACCATAGGCGGTCACAGTTTTGCAGTATACTACACAAATGTGCATAGTTAGGGCAATATAGCATCAATGAACAAAACACTCTGGTCAAGATCAAAATTCTGATTTTTCTTTAATATACTTGGATCTTCGTTTATATTTGTTGTCCATTGTACTTGAAGTTTTGATTTTTGTGTTTTTTTAAGTTTCAGATTCCTATATTTATTTCTTTATTATACTATGTGAATCTCCGTTCTTGTGGTATTGAATCTTTGTTTGGTCCTGCAGTGTTCTCCTGCCTCTGGCATCTAGTTAAATGATGTCTATATTAGCCTTACTTTTTTACTTCCTGTTTTACTTTGAAGGTTGTTTTTCTATCATGCTTTGATAATTTTTTTTACTTCCTCCTTTGTGATTAACCTTTTTTCACTGGTATGTAATCACATGTGTCTCCTTAGCCTGCCATTGCTTATTCCCAATCATCCCTCAGTGTATGGTAAAAAAATTATTAATATTCCTGTTTTCCTTTTGTCAAGACATTTGCTTTGCTCTCTTTTTGTATTCATTGTCTCTGTGCTTCCAGTTTAGCCTTTTGATCTTTGTGCCAGCTAACATGATTAGCATGCTTTTAGTCAGAGTTTTGTCACAAACATGGATCTCCTTTTATCTGGCACAACTGTCATGGTAACCTGATCCAGAGCAGGTTATTTTAAGAGTTTTGATTTAAATAGGCTGGGAGTGCCATATTTTCACTAATTATTTTATTTACAACATGCTTTAAGAGCTATATAGATTCCTTGCTGACAGAATACTTTTTATATATGCAACCTGTTGAATTGTAACACCACAGCCAAATAAAGCTTAGCTATAATGATGTATATGCATTACATTGTCACTGGAATTTGCATGTATTTATTTGGTGATGGAAAATGAATAAATATTTTTATATTCTAATTGATCAGTTACCTTTGTGAGCAATTTATCACCAAAAATTCCCATTTATTAAAAAAAATAATAATAATTTAACTTTGATCTAGTAACAACCTAAAGTGCACAGCCTAACCATCTCCTTGGTTAGATTGTGGGACAGTCAGAACTGAACACACATAGCTAACTGTAAAGTTTCAGTGTATAAAGTTTGAAGTTCAAGAGCTCTAATGTGCAGCTGTCATGTTAGTAATGAATGACTGGGGTTTTATGTTTTGTTGATCAGATTACACAAAGAACTAGGTTCATATCATAACCATGTGTGCCTAAGATGGTCAGCTTTCTTTGTTAACCCTGAATTTTGACTTCAGGCTCTGTGCATGCTTACATGAAAGGGGTCATTTGATATGTCATTTGACTCTTCTTCAGGAACAGGTGATGAAGCTCAATAAACCGTGTGCGCAAGTGCCCACTAAGATGTGGGCACTTGGTGGTTCGAGGGCGTGTGGGGGTTGTGGTCTGGGGTATCTCTGGTCTTTTTAGCATGCAACAGGGTCTCTGCAGCATGCCAGGCAGTTCTTGGGTGCCTGGTAGCCTGCCCTTGGCTTGTACTGATTTAGCTGGCCTCTGGGGTAGGGAGGGGAGGAGCTCTTGCCCTTTGGCCATGGGCAAGCCGTTTAGGGGAACACAGCAAGATTGTATGTTTGTTTATTTATCCACTTCTTTTTTTCTCTCTTTCAGGGGCTATTTGTTTTTTTGAGTGTGTTTTGTTACATATGTAGTAGATGATGTTTTTTTTTAATGATGAGGTTAAACAAATTATCTGGAAAAAAAGGAAATAGACACACAGGGGAAGTAGATATAATGGGAACAAGGCACAGCTGAAACTATTCTAGACAATGATACAAAGCAAGCTAAACTAAATGCAAGACACATGATATAAATTACTTCCCAAATAGAATAGGAAGTGAGAAACAATCATTTGAAACAGGCAGACACAGAGACAAGAACTTCACAGAATGAGTAACACTGGCGAACCATGTGGAGGGAACACTGAGGGAACAAGTCATTGTCCTAGGTCTGCAACCTAGTATTTTTAAGTTTAATGGACTTTTAATTAGTTAGCGTGTCTTTGTGTTCTTGGAATTGGTTTATTGTTTCTTGTATTCTCATTCTGTACCTTTAGTTAAGTAGCCTTAAGATTATATTCATTCATGTGCCTGCCTCCCAGTTTTACCAAGTGTAACTTCCTGTCTCCAGGTTCTGCTGTTTTGTGTTTTCCTCTTTCAGTCTTTGTCTCTTGCAGAGGTGGGAAGTAACAAAGTACAAATACTTTGTTACTGTACTTAAATAGATTTTTTAGGTGCCTGTACTTTACTTGAGTATTTATTTTTCTGACTACTTTTTACTTTTACTCCCTACATTTTTACACAAATATCCGTACTTTCTACTTCTTACATTTTGAAAACAGACTGCACCATCAAGCATCAAATGATCTGAGTCTAAATGGTGGAACAATGACACATAAGAGACAATTGTGCTTGCGTATCCTCCATCTCTGAGGCTTATCGCATACAAACAGATTAAAAAGGCAAAACCATATAATTTAGGTATCATTTATGGCACTATAATCAGGGGTTACAGTGGACTGAGTGCCGATGTCTGTAAGTTGTGCTCGCAGTACTTCCAGCATCTTACCCAGCGCTACTGAAGAGGCCCGAGCATAAAGGGAGTGTTGCAGGTAATTTTAAATGCAACATTTCTAAATTCTCAACAAATATCAGCAAACGCAAAAAATGTATCTGCAGTTTGTCACACAGTGTGTCAGTGTGTCTGCTAGCTAAAAGAAGAGCTGCTGTATTTCCAGGGAGAGAAAAGAAAGACAGAGAAGTTCACTCAGAGATGGTGAAAGATGTAAGAAAGAGGACAGGAGAGGAAGAAGAGAGGCTAGATTTACAGGTAAGGACTGCAAAACAAACTGAGGTATGCTGACTTTGTGTAATTCAAAGATTGTATGAAAATACTGCAGTTTAGTACATAATAAGCAGGTCAGCTTGTTGTACTGTATTTACAGTAAAGCTCTGTGTTGGTGCATAGAGGCTGTGTTCATGGTCAGAGTTACAGGTTACATCAGTGCAGCAGAGATGAGTTTGAATCAAAGCTGCTGATGCTGAGATTCATTCACTGAATCCAACATTTACACAACCCATATGTTGTCAGTGTACGAGATGGAAATTTGCTAATATAGCTTGTGAAATACTGGGTTACATCTTTGTGAATTCAGTTCATCCACACAGCAGCAGCAGGTCAGCTGATCACAGCCTGCACATGAAATTAATTTACTGGAGCTCACAATAGAAAGTTGTGATTCTTCTTCCCATGCGGAGCCACTACAACTGATCTTAGGGTTCTTCCACCTTCTGAATCCCTTTTTAACCCCTGAGTATACTCTTTTTTGTATTTAAGTGTGGAGACACAGTCACCCTCTACAATGGAGGTAACAGAAAATAGACACAGAATAGACACAGAAAATAGTGAGTTCAGTTCTGACATTGTCATATAGCAAAATGAAGGAGTTGTGGGAATCCCTTTAGTTTGTCATAAGTTCAAAGTTAATTTTATTTTATTTTTTGTGATTAATAGCTTACAAATGTAACTGATCAATTTTCCAACCTGTGTTCTAGTAGCTGTTGCGACTAAGCATAAAAATGTGTATACATTTTCTGCATCTCCAACTGAACTGTGTGCAAATTTCAATGACAAGAACACAGCATAACTTCATTCAGTGGTGTGAGTAAGGCACAGTTCAACTGGTTGCATATATAAAACATATTCCTTCAACAGAGAATTTGTGCATCACTTGAATCACACTGTAAGTAACCAGTGAAAATGTGGCACTGATAGCTGATAAGAAGAGCCACCTTTGTGACACTGAAAACTTTAACTTCAACTTACTGTCAAGCTCACTAACCCATAAATCTTGCTTTGTAGTTACACCACTAAGCTTGAACCAAGACGCACTGAAACTGTGAATTTTAAAATGATAATATGTAACGAATCATAGTTCCAGTAGCAAAAATGTGCCTACTAATGAGTATAAATGATGTGATTTAGCATTGTATTTATGTTTTGAGTGTAATTCAAAGCTCCTTATGACTTTTTGTCATTTCATTCTCTTTAACAATGTCTTGTCTACTACCATATTTTAATCTTTGCCTGGCGCTTTGGTTTACAATCTTCAGTCTCCTCTACTCCTGCTAACCTTTATTCCTCCTGCTTGTCAAACCCTCCACCCATGCAACACAGCTTGCTAATCCTGACTGGGATTGCCCTGGTGCACCCACCATCGTTTCACATCTCCAACCTGACAGAATGGAGACGATGAGCCTGAAATCTGTCTGCTCTCTACGGTGGAGGATTTATCTGTGTGTGTGTGTGCGTGCGTGCGTGCGTGTGTGTGTGTGTGTGTNGAGCATGTGTTAACAAACCTTACTTTTCCATTTGAGTGTTGATCTCTGAGATGCCAGTTGATACAGTAGGATGGGGTGGGTTTACCTCCCTTCATGCCTACCTGCTCACCAGTGCCAGTCTGTTCTCCCTGCAGAGATGTGGGATTTTGCCCTTCGATCTCCTGGGCACAGGTGGTGCTCAGTGTGCACTGACATCCTAGCCTCCCCGTATTTGTCAGAGATCAGACTAAGTGTGGCTATGTATGCCTGAGTGCATGTGTTACCATCAACTTTGTTTCAAAGGAAAGAATCTCCTGTTTATCCTGACAACGATGCATTGGTATGATAATATATTAAGTATTTGCCCACATTTTTAATAAGTTGCAGTAATAACTGCTTAACAGAATAGTGATTCAACTTGCTGTTGCACTGTAAAAAAAAATAAAATAAAAAATAAAAGTAATATTCCAGCAGCTGGGTCACAAAACAAAATGCTGTAATGGAAATTTATAATCACGCAGAAACACAGAAATGATCCATAATTAAAAAACAGTTTTGTATCTATAATTTACATGAAATCTTATTTAGTTTTGTTGATGTTTTATATTATTATATTGCAAGGTAAAGAACCTACAATAATACAGAGAAAACCCTACAATTAAAACAACCCCATATGAGCATATCAGGAAGGAAAAAGCTCTTTTAACAGGAAGACACCTCTGGGAGAACCAAGGTCAGGGAGGGGTCTGCAGTGACTGGTTTGGGGTGAGGAGAGAGAGAGACAGGACAAAAGATATTCTGTGGAAGAAAGCAAGAGATACATAATAACTAATGATTAAATGCAGAGTAATGTATAAACACAGACAGAGTGAGTGAAGGAAAAAAATACAGTGCATCATGGGAACCCCCTAGCAAACCTAGGCCTATTGCAGCATAACTAAGTGATGGTTCAGGGTCACCTGATCCAGGTGTAACTATAAAGTTTTATCAAAAACAAAAGTTTTAAGCCTAATCTTAAAAGTAGAGAGGGTGTCTGTCTCCAGAATCCAAGATGGGAGCTGGTTCCACAGAAGGGGGGCCTAAAAGCTGAAGGCTCTGGCTCCCATTCCACATTTGGTCCTTAGGAACCACAAGTCACCAGGGCACCCTAGGTTGCAGGTCAATGATCAATTTTGTAATCGTTTCATCAGCCATATGTTCTGTATGCTAGGGTGAAGAAAGGAGCTGATCACCATCTCGTGGTGAGTTGGATTAGGTGCTGGACAGACCGCACCAAAATGTATTGTGAGGGTGTGCTGGGAATGCCTGGCAGAGGTCCCCATTCACAGGATCTACTTTCCTACCTGCGACAGAACTTTGACAGCATTCTGAGGGAGGCCGCAGACATTGAGTCCAAACATAGAAGCAAGTGTCTTTGTGTGGATGATAGCAAAATGTGCAGAAGACTTCTCAAGCAGAAAACCTCACCAACCTCAAAGTCCACCTAAGAAGTGCCCACAAGGCAGCTACCAAAACTCTGATCCTATGCAGTAACCATTGATGTAACCTAATGTGCGCCTCTCAAGAAATATAATTACACGTCAGGTCGACGCAGCCCGCAAAGATTGTGATTGGCCTGTTTAGTACAGTCGACTCCTCTCGTGCATTTCTGGCTACTTTTCACCACAGTTTTTAAATCAGTGAGAGAATAACAATCAGGAATAATAATCAAAGCAACAATATAAGGTCTCACAAATGTCAGCAAATTCCTAGAGGGAGACTGCTGAAACTATTAGAATGAAAGTGAGGCAATGAACAAAGTGAAAAAAATGACCACAAAGAGCAAGGACCAAGGAGGAAAAAATCCCAGCATTTTTTTGTTTCTGTTGGCCAGCACTGCATATAGAACACAGCACACAACCACAAAGTAATTAACACACAATGCAGCTCACCCAAGAATAAATGCTGGTAGGTTGCGTACATAGGCCCTGCAAAGACCCAGCGCAGAAATCTAGCTAGTCACTATCTAACCAAGCTAGGATCTCCAAACAGCTCCAACAGAGAACCAGCATCACAGCCATGCAGAAAGGTGACAACCATAATGCACTGTTTTCACCAAAAAACCCCAAAAAACTGCTGGCTTGTTAATACACAGGAAGCGGGAGGATGCACAGATATATTTTTTGCACCTTGAATCTCGCACATGACAAAGTATGAAAATACTAAAGCTAATGAAAACTAAACTAAAACTAAGCATTAGACAAAAAATAAAAACAAGCAAAACCAGTCAAAAAACTAATTAAAACTAACTGAATTAGAGGGGAAAAGTTACAATGAAATAAAACTAAACAATAATGTAAAATCCAAGACTATTATAACCTTGCCTAATTAGTGATAGGTCACTTTTGGTGAGGATTATTTGTTACTATACTTCGTTTGGTTTTTGGATAGTAACTTTGTTTAGATAGTCCTCTTAGGTCTGTGGCCATTACACTTTTGTGTATGTTATTATGAGTAGTTTGAAGTGACTGGATAACATTTATGTGGGGGTTGTTGTTCTGGCTGGGGTTAAAATCCAGCCTAGTTATTTAGCTTCCTTGTGTAACATGTGTCTCTGGCTAGTCTGTCCTGCTTTCTCTTCAAATGCTTCTTTGGGTAAACAGGATTGCAGAGAAGTATGGAACAGTACTGGTATCTTGAGATATGACTTGTTATATCTTATATTGTCTGAATGTTAAGAAGCTTTTGTTAACACTGAGTCTCTGCTGTGTTTGACAGCTGTATTTGGTGCACCTAGATCTGAGCAATGTTTTGTATTGTGGGTGAAAGCAAGTGGGTTGTGCGGGCTCAATTTGCTTTTAGCTTTTTAGCATTCTTTGGGGTACCCTAGTAAAAGACCGACTGATCAGTGTTTCTCCACTCTTACGATCTGAACATCCGACACATTAAAGGCTGCGGACATATCGGCTCAAGCGCCAGTCTTTGAATTTTTAATGGTAATTGTACTGTTGTGCTATCATTACTTTGTGGAAGTAAAATGAAGTGTCGTGTATTTTAATTGGTCCGTTAAGTTTTTTAAGTTTTTCATTGTTTTAGGAAATGGCGATGAAATGGTGATGACCCACTGTGCTCTGCCTTCCTTTTGGCCTGTTTGTGTAGCAGGTTTCCTGCAAGCATTGGAGGGCTGGTGTGGCTTGTTTCCAATCAGTGCAAAAAGGAAATCAGCACACCAGAAGAGCTCCTGAAAGAATATTTCATGCAAAAGCCTCGAGGAAATAACGTTTCAGGCACAGCTGCCCTTCTTCAGACTTAACAATCACAGATTGCAAAAAAACATTTTATTTGTTCTTCAGGAGTTCTTCTGGTGTGCAGACTTCCTTTTTGCTGGGTTTCATGCTCTTGTTCCTGCACCCTTTTTTGACCTTTTTTCCGGATGTGCGTGTTCTCATTACTCTGATTTCATCGTTTCCATTAGGTACCGAGATGAGATCCTCAGACCCCTTGTGAGACCATATGCTGGTGCGGTTGGCCCCGGGTTCCTCCTAATGCAGGACAGTGCTAGACCTCATACTGGCAACACCTGGGCCCAATGTGTGCCAGTGCTCCATATAAGTGCTCAAAGATAATTTGATGTGTGGCTGTCCTCCCTGAGACATTTCCTGGGATTTTTGTTTGTATTTTGCAATGGACATTTCATATATTATTTTTTCACTCATGCACTCACTGACACTGATGGTTGTATTGATTGTGTGTGTGTGTGTGTGTGTGTGTTTGTGTGTGTGTGTGTGTGTGTGTCTCCCTTTTATGTCATGGTCATGTGGCCCGGTTCGTGATGAGGGGAAAGTAGTGCTCTACTTACACGGGTGGGGCGCTGCTGACTTCAGCTGAGGCGGGCGGTGGAAGGAATACTTCAAGGACCTCCTTAATCCCACTGACACGCCTTCTGTATTGGAAGCAGAGTCTAGGGACAAGAGGGATCACTCGCCCATCACTGGGGGTGAGGTCATTGAGGTTGTTAAACAACTCCATAGGGTGGTGGTCCCAATCTTTAAGAAGGGGGACCAGAGGGTGTTCTACAACTATTGGGGGATCACACTCCTCAGCTCCCCCGGTAAGGTCTATGCCAGGGTGCTGGAAAGGAGGATCCATCTGTCAGTCAAACATTGGATCCAAGAGGAACAATGCAGTTTTTGTCCTGGATGCGGAACACTGTACCAGCTCTTTATCCTATAGAGGATATTTGAGTGTGCGTTTGCCCAACCAGTCTACATGTATTTTGTGGACTTGGAGAAAGTATTCAACTGTGTCCCTCGGGGTATCCTGTGGGTGGTGCTGCGGAAGTATGGGGTGTCTGGCCAGTTGTTGCAAGCCATTCAGTCCCTTTACAAGCTGCATTGACTGCTTGGTCCATATTGCCAGCAATAAGTTGGGCTTGTTTCCTGTGGGTGTTGGACTCCGCCAGGGATGCCCTTTGTCACCGTTTCTGTTCAGAATTTTTATGTACAAAATTTTCATGTACAAAATTTCTAAGCATAACTGCCTTGGTGGCCTCAGAATCTCATCTGTGGCTTTTTGCGGATGATGCGGTCCTGTTGGCTTCATCAGGTGGTGGCCTCCAGCTCACAGTGGAATGGTTTGCAGCCGAGCGCGAAGTGGCTGGCATGGGAATTAGCACCTCTAAGTCTGAGTCCATGGTCCTCAGCCAGAAAAGGGTGGAGTGCCCACTCTGGCTCCCCAGTAGCAAAGATCTGCACCGGGTTTTACACAGACAATTAGGCAAACCGGGTCCTTACTGGAGTCCCACTTTCTCTCCGATACAGTTTGATTACATTATCACTTTGTATAGGAGTTTATTCTCTAAGTGTTGCAATTCAGCAGAGGTGTCCAAAGTACAGACATTCTGAACTTAAGAAGAAATACAACTACTTGTGTTAAAATCTATTCTGGTAAAAGTTGAAGAACTGGTTCAACTTCTTTACTCAAGTAAAAGTAAAAAAGTACAGGCTCTGAAATGTACTCAAAGTAAGAAAGTAAAAATAGCTCTTGTTTCTACCAACTAATTTTGTGTAAAGCTAACTGACCCTCATTTATATATTATTGCAATAATATAAAAGAACACACGAGAATAGAACCATTATTCCAATCTAAATTTTAATTCTAATGAATGTACTCAGCTTGAATCTGTTATGTAGGACACAAGCTGTGAAAGAGAATTTAAAAACAGCGCTATTCTGTGTGTCCTCCATTGTACAGGGTGATTCTGCCTCCACACCTAAACACAAACATGAGGATACTCAGGGGTTAAAGAGGGATTCAGAAGGTGGACAAACTCTAAGATCAGTTGTAGTGGCTCTGCATGGGGAGAAGAATCACAACTTTCTATTGTGAGCTCCATTAAATTAATTTGGTGTGCAGGCTGTGATCAGCTGACCCGCTGCTGCTGCTGCTGCTACTCTGAGGTTTACTGCTCTGTGCGGATGAACTGAGTTAAAAAAAAGATGCAACCCAGTATTTCACAAGCTATCTTGGCTGATTTCCATCCCCTACACTGACAGCATACAGGTTGTATAAATGTTGAATTCAGTGAATGAATCTCAGCATCACCAGTCTAAAAGAGAGCTTTACTGTAAATACAGTACAACAAGCTAACCAGTTTATCACACAATAAAACTGCAAGTATTTTCATGCAATCATTGAATTACACAAAGTTAGCATACCTCAGAATGTTTTGCAGTCCTTACCTTTAAATCTAACCTCTCTTCTTCCTCTCCTGTCTTCTTTCTTGCATCTTTCTCCATCTTTGAGTGACCTTCTCTCTCTTTCTTTTCTCTTCCTGGAAATACAGCAGCTCTTCTTTTAGCTAGCAGACACACTGTGTGACAAACTGAAGATACATTTTTTTGTGTTTGCTGATATTTGTTGAGCATTTAAATTACCTGCAACACTTTACTTTTTTATGCTCACTCCTCTTCAGCAGCACTAGCTAAAATGCTGGCAGTGATACCTTGGTCAGGCCCACTGATTATAGCGCTACAAATGATACATAAATTATATGGTTAATCTCGTTGCATGCGATAAGCTCCAGTGATGGTGGATACACCAGTATGATTGTCTTTTATGCATTATTGTTCTGCTATTTCAGTTCATATCTTTCGATGGTTGATGGCACAGTGACCGGAAATGCAAAGTTCTCCCAGACACGTTAAAACTAAAGTAACAAAAAAAATAAATAAATAAATAAAGTAACAAACCTGTTTTAAAAACGTAAGAATAGAAAGTACAGATATCTGTGTAAAATTGTAGGAGTGAAAGTAAAAAATAGTCAGAAAAATAAATACTCAAGTAAAGTACAGATACCTGAAAAATCTACTTAAGTACCATAATGAAGTATTTGTACGTCATTACATCCCACCTCTGCAGTTCAATTCAATTGAATTCAATTTTATTTATATAGCACCAAATCACAACAGTTGCCTCAAGGCACTTTATATTGTAAGGTAAAGACCCTACAATAATTGCAGAGAAAACAAGAGGACCCCTATCATTTGGTGATGGAGGGAAGGAAAAACTCCCTTTTAAAAGGAAGAAACCTCCAGCAGAACCAGGTACAGGGTGCAGAGGGGAAAGAGACAGGACAAAAGACATGCTGTGGAAGAGAGTTCAATGTTGATAGATTCACTTCATAGACAGTTTCACTAACAGAGGCTAAGAGCAGTATAAATACCAGTGCTTACCGACAGAAAAAGGTCAGGATGTCCTCAACAGCTCATCTCAGTATCACTGCCACTAGTCTGAGGAATCAACTTGCATTGAATTCCTTTCACAAAGTTTTCCTGATATCAGAATTGATCAGTGGGAACCAGAGACAATCAAATTCATTCAGTTGGTTTTCAGAAGAGGCAGACATTCTCTCCAGACTAATGTGATCTAGTAGTAAATTTTTGATTCTTGATTAATGCACAAATAACTTTTTGATTTCCAATTCAGAATATTTTTGTTAGAGATAAATTAGGTGGTAAGAATTGTGTGTGTGTGTGTGTGTGTGTGTGTGTGTGTGTGTGTGTGTGTGTGTATGTATATCACTTGCATCAGCTAAAATGTACAGTTTGGGTGAGGTTGGGATACAGCAACTAAACCATGTCTTCACATATCCTCAGCTAGAACCTCTGAACAGGCATACAAGCCCATATTGTGTGCATATACACTGCTCAAAAAAATAAAGGGAACAATTACAGTAAACAACACAATATAACTCCAAGTAAATCAAACTTCTGTGAAATCAAACTGTCCATTTAGGAAGCAACACTGATTGACAATCAATTTCACATGCTGTTG
>JASGAU010345503.1:2862-15022 GCA_030220045.1 Australoheros facetus | reverse complement strand
CCCCACACACACACACACACACACACACACACACACACACACAGTTCTTTAATTTGTTTTAATCTGTATTTTTTGTATTTTTTTTTAAATGTCTTAAAATATGCTATATTTAATATGATTGCACTGTGTTGGCAGCTGTTGGGTCCATGTAAAGACATTCTCCAAATTGTAACACAAACATCATATGTAATGGATGTACGTTTTTTCATTAATCTATGATATTAGGAAAAGGACTTTACAAAACACAAAATTTGAATTTTATTAGTCTGTGGGTATGACAGCAGAGGCAATCTCTTATTTTCCTTGCTTTGACTTTAAATGAATCTAGCTGGTGAAGCATAAATTAAGTACAGACATATTTGCATTATGAGTGAGTTCACACAAGGACAGTTCTCCAACTCCCACTGTTTCTTTTAGGTTAATGACTTTTTTTCTCTTATACAGGCATGAAATTCTCCAAAATAATGATGAGACAGGGAAGCTGTGGCTTTAATTAAGGAATGCTATCATTGTCATCATTTTTATTCATAAACAAGAGTTAAAAGCGATAAAAGATGCTGTAGAGAGAGAAGGATATATTATTGATTGAAGGGAGAGATTAGAAATTAATGACCCATATGTCCCAGATTGAATAATCAATTTCAATTAATATCAATTTCACAGTGCAGCTGCTTGGTAACAGTTCTAAGATCTGCTTTGGTGCCGTTCATTTTTCTCATGGGGAGAACATGCACATGTGGGAATTGGACTGGGTGGAATCAGAATCTACCAGTGGGAGAAGGCATGGGCACATATGTCATGGTTCTCACTGACCCCTAGAGCTACCATCCATTGTGTTTTTCTCTATACAGAGGAAAACATCAACAGTACATATTGATGTTGCATTTTGCTCCTGCACCTGATGAAGCAGAGAGCAAAAAATTGGAGTGCTGGTCGGCAGAGCACAGTGTTCCGATTTGGCCTTGAATACAATACAAAACCATCCATCATTCAAGTCTTATTTGAGATGACAGTGATGAGGTGCTTGAGTGTGTGTGTATGCATTGCATCTGTGCATGTACCTACATGCTGTGGAGAGGTAACAATCTCCCCCGAGGAGTGCAAGTGATATTTTGAATCCAAATTGAATGGATGGGGTGATTGCTCCAGGAGAACAGAATGGTGACATCTCAATAGGCATGCCCTTATCAGGAAAATAATAAGGCTATTTTCATGACCAAAATTAGACACGCAGACTGTCAGAAGGAAAAAAAAAAGGAAAAAAAGGTCTGAACCAATTGAACCAAAGAAGATGCTTATTAGAGAAGTTCAATTTGCATATATTGTATGTCAGACATATTGGCAAAAATGTCAAAAACTGAATCAAAAAAAGCCCTTCTAGTGTATCTGCTGAAATTGCTCCTTGATCAGAGTGAATGGATTTGACAGAACGGTGACGTCGTGGCTATCTTGTGGAAATAAATCATTGCTGAGACATTTATGAGACATAGCAGGAGTGCAAGCTTCTCTCTCATACTGGTTAGATCAGAATGGTTTGCAATTTGCATTTCTGTGCAAATTTCAAACCATTACTTTTTTGTTAAAACCAATTTGGATGCATTAAATTTTAAGTTTTTATTTTCTTTTATTCATTTATTTTTATCCAAAAATATGCCATCTAAGCATTTTTGCTCCGTAAGACATATTGAGACTGCAGTCCTGTCACCAGCAGATCTCTTTAGGTTTTTGAGTGGACTGTTATGCAGCCACCTGCATAAATGCGATGCAGAAATAATGGCTGGATGGGGTGGGGAGGTGGGGGGTTCATGTGACTCATAAAAACTGTTTTACACAGAATGAATTTAAAGGCCTCTATGCCTCCTGCTATCTTCCATCTCACCACTTAACTGGCCTTGGTTAAATTGCAAAATGGCCCGAAGCCCATCATGCTGCAGTAGTCAGTGCATAATCTAGTCATTTTCTCTTGCATCATGCTACAGCCTGGGAAATGGTGTCCCTCTACCACTGAGGAATTGTTGGAGCCCATAATGCTGGATTTACAAAAGACATTGTCTGTAACAAGATGTCCATGGATGTTGTTTTCTGGAAAAAAAAAGAATCATTCACTTATGTATTTTACCTGTTTCTAGGACTGTGCTCTTCTGGACAGAGATCTCAGATGTCGTTCCTGGAATCTGCTGGAGCCACTCCCCCAGTTTGGGGGTTACTGCCCTCAGTGTTCCGATTACCACGGGGCCATTGTTGCCTTCACCTTCCATATCCACTCTAGCTCATCTCTCAGCCCTTGGTATTTCTTGAGCTTCTCGTGTTCCTTCTTCCTGATGTTGCTATTGCTTGGTATTGGTACATCTATCACTATGGCCTTCTTCCTCTACTAACTACTATGTCTGGCTGCTTACCATCTGTATCTGGAAGTCCCACAGCATCTTAGCTTGGTCATTCTCAACCACCCTTAGAGGCGTATTCCATTTTGACCTCAGGACCTCCAGGCAGTACTCAGCACAAGTGTTCCTGCATGCCAACTACTTGGTTATGACGTTCCACGTATAACCTGCCTACTAGCATCTTGTATCCTGCTGTTATGTGCTGGATTGTCTCAGGAGCATCTCTACACAGCCTGGTGTCTTGCCTGTTGTGGTAGACCCCAGCCTCTATCAATCTTGTGCGTAGAGCTTGTTCCTGTGCCACCATGATTAGGGCCTACCTTTTGTTTTTCCATCCAGCTTTGTCCAGCCATTGGTACTATTCTTCGACATTGGCCACTTCTTCTATCTGCCAGTGGTACATGTTGTACAGGGTTCCTGTTCTTTCTCCTCTTCTTTCTCGGGTTTTTGCTGCCTGAGGTATTCAATAAGCACATGATCAGTCATGGCTTTCTTTCTGATATACTCGTGGATTTTTGCTGCTTCATCTTGGATAGGGGGTCCAAACACTCACTAGTCCTCAGCCACCTTCCTTCTGCTTAGCATAGAGTCTCAGGGTGCTGGATTTCTTGTCTTGATGTCAGTGGCTTGTCTCCTCCGTTGGCCAGCAGGGCATCTGATGACTAGCCGGGCATAGGTGTTGATTGCACGGATCTTGTTCTTCCCATTTAGCTGAGTCCCCAGGACTTGCATTATTCTCTCTAGGTATTTGGCGGTTGCAGCTTTCCTAGTAGCCTCTTCGTGTTTCCCATTTGCCTGTGGGATTCCATCTCCTAGGCAAATCCCACACTGAATGGTGACTTGTGCAATTGGCTTGAAGTTGGCCTCTAGTTTTGTTTTCCACGTCCCCATTGAATTCCTGATGAGTGCTCCTACAGTAGGGTCCTGTTGATCTTGTACAGTTCTAGGCATTCCGTGATCCATGAGTGAGGCATTGGCTTTCTAGTAGGTGCTCATGGAGTGCAGTTAGCTTATTTAGCTAGTAGGTGTGAATCATGTCAGGACCTGGTGCTGTCCTACTTTTCACATTTGAGACGCTTTCTTAGATGTCTGCCACTGTTCGGTTTCTGTGATCTGCTCTTAGATTCACTAGCCACTGTGCATTGTTATTTGTTGCATCCTCAAGGTGGAAAACATCATGCCGGGTTCCTGTGACAAAGAAAGTGTGCCACAGCTCAATGACTTCAGGCTGATCGCTTTAACATCGCACCTCATGAAGACCATGGAACATCGGTTCCTAAATTTACTTAGACCTCAGGATCAAGATGCACTGGACCCCCCGCAGTTTGCCTGTCAGGAGAAGGTGGGTGTAGTTGATGCCATCCTCTACCTACTCCACCAGAATTATTCCCACTTGGACAAGGGGAGTGGCACTGTGAAGACTTTGTTTTTTTGATTTCTCCAGTGCCGTTAATACTATACATGGATTACCTAACCAGCAGACCACAGTATAGTAGGCTGGTGGACTGTACACAGCCACTTGGTTATGGTATTCCATGTATGCCCTGCCTGCTTGCATCTTGTATCCTGCTGTTATGTGCTTGATTGTCTCAGGAGCATCTGTACACAGCCTGCACCTGGACTCTTGCCTGATGTGGTAGACCCTGCACACATAACAGAGTCGGATATACACATGACAGACCTACACCTACACACACACATTCATGATGGACTATGACACACACACACTTTTTATTTTATTGCATTATTGTGACTGTATTACTGCTTTCTTGCACAATATTGAAATTTGCACTTACTCTATTTTTTACACTTTACCCTGCTGCTATAATCTATGCTGCTAAAGATATATGTATATAACATTGATTTTCCATTGTCCTGTGTTCTTATACTTTTTAGAATAGGAACTTTTCTGTATTTATTGTAGTATATATTTTTGAATTTATTATGCTGTGTATCTGCCGTGTGTACTGGACTGTCTTGCACTTTTTGTTCTATGTAGCACCCCTGGACCCTGGAGGAACTTTATTTCATTTCAGTATGTACTTGTATATAACTGAAATGAGAACAACACCTCTTAACTCAGCTCAGCTCATACAGTGTGTGTTCTGATGTTAAATCTCTTTCTATGTTGCATGATGATCTTGTTTGTGGAGGCCTCTGGACAGTCAAAACCTGTGATTAACTCATGCTTAGCTATTCGTCCAGTGGTTACCACTGACACTTAATATGTACCAGCAGGTCAAGGGTCTGTGGGCTTGCAGATGTATTGATGAGGAAGAGTTTATCTTCACCTCTCAACTACATTTAGATATAAAGAGATTTGTTTTCAATGGCCTGAGAGGAGAGATTTCACCTTTAAACCAAATCTCAGTGTTTAGACATCTTGTACAGTTGTCTTTAATGTCTTTTCGCAGAGTTTTTACTGGATGAATGCACAAAAGGACATTTCTGACAGATGATCGCTATCTTATATGCCTCCAAATGGCCTGGCAAGATCCCTGTCATCCTGTCTCTGAGAAGTGAACCCAAGGGCCTGTAAAGTCAAGTGCCTTTGACACTCAAGACAAATGGTGTCCCCAGCTCACGTTTGAAAATATTGGATCACTACCCACGGATGTATGGCAAACTGATTTATGCACAGAGGGAACTAATTACTTATACTATCATCATCACCATCATTATCAAGTTCACATGCGCTGTTTCCAAAAAGCAAATGTAGGGCAGTCAGCGAGCCTTATCGTTTGTGCAGGCACCGCCACCTTTCAAAACTTACAGGCATTAATTAAGAGTCCATTATGTGCCTAAATCCATCAGAAACATGGACATTATGCAGAGTGGCACCACATTAGTCTAGCTTATGTTGTGTCCTGCATGCAAGAGTTGTAACAATTTCTTGTGGGTTTTTGTAGAAAGAGCAGCAAAGCCATCTGTTTCTTAGTGGTTCAGGATGCAGAGTGAATATTGATAAAGACACCAATGTTCTTGCTAATGTGTCATCTCACAGCTCTATCAGATAAGCCAGAGCAGCAGGATATCATGTAACTTATGTCATAACTATCAGTCTGACACAAGCAGGTACAGCATTTGTCTTTTCACTGGGACACCTGCAGATACGGACCTGACAAATCGAGCTAAATTACAGACGATTTGCCACAAAAAAGACAAATATTTACTGCTTGTAAGGTGACTGCAGGGTTTACAATGTAACATACACAGACAACATTGATTTTTCAATACCGGGATGAGCATGCAATTCATATCCTGTGTCAGTTAGTGAGAGATGTAAGTCAAGGTGTGAGCTCATGCCTCGAGAATGTTTTTCATTTTAGCATTTAGAAAATTTGTAATTTGTTCAGATTCTCTTGATGTGACACTTTCATTTTGAGCTGACCTCACTGTGAAGGAAGCCAGTGGGATCATCCCTAATAAAGGACCATCCAGACATATCAGGAGGCATGAGGGTCAGGCCTTGATAGAATTTTGCTCCTGAAGGACAAGATAATTTGGAGTGATTACAGATGCATCACCTTTTAATCTGAATATTTACAGCATCAGATTGAGACGTACATAAATCAGCCGAGAGGTCACATGAAAGGCGCACGCCTCTGAGATAGTCCCAACACATCCTTTTAAGGTCGCACAGCTCTAATCGTTATCTTCAGCCCTTACGCTAAAATCAAACAGGGAGCAGAAAACGACAGAAACAAGATTCATCTTAAATCCCTCTAAGCCTTTATCGAATACACGCTCACTCACAATCAACCTAGCGCGCTGGAACAAATGTAAACAAGGATTTGACACACATTCTCACACAAACACACACCCTCAAAGCTGAGATTTACAAAGAAAAAAAAAAAAACACACCACAGTACTGTCCATAGCTACATACAGTATATTATTGCAGTTCACTGAAGGACTGCTAATGAGTAACTCATTAGTTCTGGTACACTGTTGATGACCATGTGCTTTACAATGACTCCAAATTGTGTTTCCAGGATTTTTAAATGCAGTGACTCTAAGGAGGACTCCATAATACATGTGAACATGTAGGTATACCTTAATAATGTGGTAGCTGCAATGAATCAAAAGATTTAACTTTGTGGTAATGAAGATAACAAAACTCTGGTTATGACCATGAGTGATTTTTTTTGAGTGGCCATGTCAGTGAGTCCCTCTGTCAGAACCTAGAAGTTTATTATTTTTTGCATTTAAAATTGGCACAACAGCTTTCTTTGCATATTATTGTCTTGAGTAAAACTATATACACTTACCAATCAATTTGTTAGGTACACCTTGCCAGTACTGGGTTGGACCGCCCTTTGCCTTTATAACTTCCTTCTTTGTGGCATAGATTCAACAAGGTGCTGTAACAAAATAGCAAACAACACCCCCCACTCCAAACAAACAAGCAAAAAAGCAACCTGATAATTTTCATATACTGTATATTACAACACAATCTGAGGATGGGTGAGACTGCCAAAGATAGGCCACCCTGTTCAGCCACACCCCAGCCTTATTCACAATAGCGAGTAACATCCAACTCACTCTGTTCTCTGCCGACAATAAATTTTGCAGCTCACCAAACCCATCAAACCTTTCACGTTACTTGCCCTCCTTTGAAAACACTTAATTTTCAAATCAGTTTTTATCACTCACTCTTCTTGAATCTGGTATTTGAAACAATTTAAAGTCAAATGAATGTTGGCAAATCAAGACGCCGTGTACACTTTCATCTCTTGAAGAAACAAGCTTGGTGAGAAGTCCACATCTAATGTCAAAATGTCTGGAGAATTGTCATTGCATTAGGAATTACTGACCTAGCTGAAGCCTGATTAAAGTTAATTGCTCCCCAGTGTGCTATGACCAAGGATGACAGATTGCACGGCTATGTACGTCCACATTTACGCCCACATGGCCGAGTGCGAATGAATACCTCTGTGGGTGCTGCCATGAGGGACTGCAGTTGAGGGCTAATGTGAACACTATCCATCATGTTTTGATCACTATATTCTTGAAAGGTACTCAAATGGAACTGATGATAAACCGCTGAAGATCCCCATAATCACTCCATGAGCCTGGAGGCATTGCAGTTTTTCTTGAGAGGAGAAAAATTATTTAATGTTTAATTATTGACTGAATAACAGTGGACAGTACAAGTTGGAGTAGGTATCATTTTAGTCATCCTCATCTCTCACACACCAGGATCCTCCTGAGACGACAGAAAACATTCTCGAGTTCTGAAGAAAGCTGCAACATATCTCTTGCGTAACATTTGTACATTATGCATAAACTGTGTGAAAAAAAACAAGTACAAATCTGATTATTTGATAAGAATGTGACCGTCATTAAATATTCAAAAACTGTGTCCTCTGTTCTTAGCTCTGAATTCATGGGAACATTCTCACCGCAGTCTTACAGTATGTCTCTTAGATCAATCTTAATCACCTCCCACTGTTCAAGATTGTAGCCGATGACTCATTTATTTTTCTTGAGAACTGTTTGTATAATCTGTGATAACTGCTCCACGGTTTGTGGCACACAAAAAGAAGGAAAAAGAGATCATTATAATTTCAGGACAATGACCTTGTCAAAATGCAATTAAAATATTTGCAGAGAATTAGCCAGAGTATGAAAGCTCGAGTCAAACGTGAGACAATACAGTGAAAATTTGCCTTTTATGTTCCCTTTTTTCATCCATTTCTTGTGGTTTTGGCACTTTTATTTTTCTTGTTAGTTGATACTGTTATATTTTTAAATGTAACAAATCTCTCTGACAAAGCATTCATGTGCAACCAAAACAACACCTTCAACTTGCAAACAATCAGGAGAAACAAAGAAATGCAGTTAGAGGTAAATGGTTTCTCAAGGGGAACAAAACCAGCTCTGGTGATGGCTTTGCTGGCTTAAAAAAGATAATGAAGAGGAATACTGCTGAAATGCTTATAAGCTACTCAGAGGTTTATTTAATTGGTCTTTTCTTATACTTCATTGTCCTCAAATTTTGCATCTAGGAAGTTGCTTCTACTTTTCAGACAGGGTGTCGAAATGAATGGGATGCTGCATGAGCAGCTTAAGTTAATATGACTTTTAATTATACCTTTCTGACACACTTTATAAGCTGAACAATATCATATTGAGTCTATTTTATGCACAGTCAGAGCTGACATTGTTGTAGTGTCGTAACTGAACAAAGACAAATGTCTGCAATTAACAATTATGAGGCTGCAACAGAAGTGTGTCAGAGTCCCATGTCTCCACTGCTGCTGTGCCTTTTGCTTTGCTTCCTTGGCCCCCACCCTCTCAAATCTTAGTGTTTTTTTTATTTTTTTATTAAAAATATAAAATAACATCTCAAGTTCGAACAGCTTTCCCCAGTGCTAACAAAGCTCCTCATATGACAGGAAGCTCACTGCCTGCTCCATTCTGGAAGCTTTACAATCCCATTCACCTGCCTGCCCACCCCCCACCCCCACCCCACATACTGTACCTCTGCTTCACCAGCTCAAGATCTTCTCATCTGCAAACTTTTAGAAAATAAACCTTCTGAATCTGTCTCATTTTTCTGCATTTGGGTCTGCCAGCTTTTATTACTGTTATTGAAACTTCTGGCAACAATAATACAACATAAGAGTATTTTTTAAGCATGTTTCTTAAAGTAAAATGCCTGGCAACACAGACCAAGGAAAGGCAGCAGGAAAAGAAATTACATGTTCTCATGCAAGCACCAAATATTCAGAAAATGACAGGCTTCTCCTGCCATTGAGATCCCTCTGAGTCCCTTTCTCTGGATGAATCTCGTCCGCTGAAATGTAACTCAGGAATCATCAAGAGAAAGGCAACAATTCCAACATATAAACCTCAAGTCTGTGCGGAACAGCTGACTTGTCAAACGTGTAAAAGAAAACAGAGCAATATTTATAGTTAAATGCATTCTGTTCCTGCTGTTGTGTGTAAAGGTGCACATAACTCTCAATTTGGATGCGATGCTGCAGGTATTTATTAAATTAAAGCAAAGACACTGCTGTGTGTTATGCAATAGATGTGAAGTAAAGGGATCAAAAAACATGGAAGTTTATTTGTGATGTTCTTGCTTTCTATGCATACTGCTGACTACAGACATAAACTGAGGCACTGGTTTTCATTATTCTCTGTGCAGAAATGGGAAGAAAAACTGAAACACTCAGAAAAATCACTCTGCCCCAAAAAAAGTACATTCATTGCCTCCAAAAGATCCATTTCCTTTAAATCTGCAATAAAACCACATGCAAAAATTCCTGTATCAACACTTTTTGATTACTAACTTTCCACTCTGACTCTTTACTAAATCCCAACAGTAATTGTTTAATGTGAAAATAAACAAACAAGAAAAGAAAACAAAAACAAACAAAAAACACATATACAAAAGATAATGCTTTAAACCTGAGGTTTGCTGTGTGAGACAAGTGACAGTGATGAAAAAGCAAGACATAAAATTAAAAGAGAAGTAGTTGCTCCAAAAAGTAGGAACATGCATAATGGTATAATGAATTGCATTCTTTTAATATATTTCGTAACCCCATTTGTCCTCTCCTCAAAGTCAAATGATTCTCCACACGCTCAGATTTATCAATTAACATTTTCTGTTCTGATTAATGTCTTGCAGACTGAAAGATGGGTCTAACAAATGTAAATTGCATCAGTACCCACATTGTGAGTGATAGTCACAATGATTCCAATGCACCGAGTCTCTCCTGACTCTCAGTTGGAAGTGCTCCATTCTTTAATTAGACATGGGAAAGAGAAAAGGGCTGAATATGTACTGGTGATGAACTCGTCAGTAATTCAGTTCCACTAAACAATGCCGCTGCACTTTGATTATTAATGACAAAGTCATTTCATTTTCCTCGCTCTAACCTTGTCTCATAGTGAGCAGGGATGCTCTCTTTCAGCTTTACAGGTAGTGGAGTGTCCTCAGTAAATACAGTGAATCTCTGTAGCAGCTCATGGAGGCCTTTTTCAATCATGAGAAAGGGTCAATGTTCATTCCTTTCATCTCATACAGCTCCTTCCTCCATTCTCATATTTTGTAGTCATGCAAGAACATGACTATACTGTACATGACATTACCTTCTCCCTATACTAGTCAACAAGTAGAAAGAGGAGTTTTAGTGACTGAGTGAGAAAACCAAGTACAGCTAAAGGGGAAAAATAGACACTAAATAAGTAAATATATTCCTTGTTTTGCCAGCAAACTCAATTGCCCGTTAAAAAAAAAGTAGAAGTTCAAACATTTTATATTTGTTTGTGGCCTTTTACATGTTTGCTGTCTGTAGCCATGTATTTTCTGAAGAACCAGAAACCATGTTTCATCTCCTGCGATATCAGCCCAGTCGGAAAGTACCGCATAAGAATTAGATTTAAAATCTCCAATGTATAAGCTCTACCTCCATTTAATGAAAGAACACCCTGAGGACACACAACTCTAATGAAAGCCAACATTAATTGATGCAAAGTGAAAAATACAGATGCCATGGATACTGAACACAAATTGGATGGTGATTTTTTTTTTTTCCAGTAGTAATATCTACCTGCACCCTTAGCCCAAAGCAGACTATCCTGACTTGCAAAAACTTTGTCTGTATAAAATATATTTTAACTAATTTGACTTCAGTGGAGGTGTCCTATGAGTGTTCTTATAAAACATGCATCAGTTGAGCTTTTAACTGTGTATGGATCACTCAGCATTTCAGGTCAGTGTAAATTTGTTAAATCTTAATGCAGAAATAAGCAGCACTTCAATCAGTTTTAGCCTCTTTCGACAGATCTTCCCTTCATAACAACTGTACAGTGATATGTTTTAACAACTCCTAAAAACTGGAGTTAGGCACTTGGTTGATTTGATTGATAGATGTCCCAACACGGGCAACGGTAGCTGATCAGTGTCTGGTAGGCCTTAATGAACTGCTGAACTGGACTGCGCTGCAGCTGCTGGTGCCTTTGGGAGCTTTTTAAATTGAATTATCTGGCAAACAATGCTAGTCTCTTACCATCACTAACTAAACGATATGCGTGGAGCTTGGATGGAGCTTGCTAATTTAAACCTACGAGTGTTAATTGACAATTAAATCCTTTTTTGATTTTTTATAGTATGAGTAACAAAATAATTTGACTGACCTTCTTATTAGTAATAACTAATTAAACTGTTTGCTTTTTATTTTGTTTTGGAGCATAAGGCAGATTCATGAAGAGCAAATGCCAGGTTTACACAAAGTGACAGAAGATGAACTTTGCAAGAGTTTTTCTTTTAGCTGTAATAGATGTGAAATCAATTTCAAGCAGCTGCCATAGCTGTAGAGAGAGACTCTGGTGTAGGCCAAATGAGGCTCCTCGACTTCTCTTTCTCACTCTCACTATTTAATTCAGTTCATTATGTTGTAAAGATACGACTGTCAGCTGAACAACAAGGAAGATACAATCTGAAAATAAGGTAAGAAAAAAGTATTATAACTATAATAATTATGGTATATTTATTATTAGATTAAAAAAAAACAAGAAAATGGCCACAAAAAAAAAGGAAAAAATCTGTCTTAAAAATTACGTTTTGTTTTCATTTGATTTGTCTGCAAATGCGTGGTGTATTTTTTAATAACCTCCAATGGTTATTCAGTCTATATTCTATAAAATATCTCGTCATAGAAATCACTTTGAGAATCCAGTGCAGGGGTACATTTTATCCCAAACCATGACCATTTCCAAATTATAACCAAGTCATGAGCATAACCAAAACAGTACATGAA
>JASGAU010345501.1:0-11099 GCA_030220045.1 Australoheros facetus | reverse complement strand
CACACACACACACACACACACACACACACACACACACACACACACACACACACACACACATCTAGCACTGGTTGACCTACATGCTGGCCCAAGCAGGCAACAAGGGTGGAGCTGATGGCAAACTTGTGGTGGCAGCTTATCATTTTAACTGCTGCATTTACTGGACGTTAATGGATTCCAACATAAGAAACATTAATATGTATAGATGTCTAAATTAGATAGACAGACAGACAGACAGACAGACAGACAGACAGATAGATAGATAGATAGATAGATAGATAGATAGATAGATAGATAGATAGATAGATAGATAGATAGATAGATAGATAGATAGATAGCACACACTCTTAAACACACACTTAAAATATGTGCACACACCTGTACACACACACTCAAGCTGGCTAATAGACATCCACACAAACCCACAGGCCTGGGATTTCCTACCACTAGACCACTTTAAACACATTCACAATCAAACACACTGCACAGCCTTACAAGCGTGCACACATACGTCTCATAGTTGTAGATTCAGCACTATTCATGTGTTAAAGATGTGCATTAACAGTCACTTGGCCACACGCATGTACATACACAGGCAGTGTTGCGTGGAGTTCAAATACCCACATTTTACTCTCTTTCTTATGCAGGGTTCCACGCACACATGCACACACACACGTACATGCACAAATTCCCACATAGTATTACGTATGTTTAAACAACCGTTTCCTGGTGCAGAGTGCTAGGCTGCTCTGGGTCTAACTGGAGCCTCTGGGTGATTTGTCAGTTTGAGCCATGCAGATTAGAAACCCTTCACAGTTTTGGGTTTGGGTCCCAGTGGGACACTCTGGGACCCCTGAATTCCTGGCCATGCTATGCACTCTGCTTCACCCTGTGGACCCTTAACCCTAAAAAATGCATATACTCAGATGAGAACGTAAGCGTATGTGTGGAAAAGATGTATATTTTCAAAAGTGGAAGCACTGTCATATTACAGACAGACAACAGAGTCAGTGTTCCAGGTTTCTAGTGAGTGGATAACAGGTTTATCTCAAAACTGTGAGCAGCTAGATTAAACAAATGGTAACATTTTTACAAAATGACAGTGTGAAAATACAAAAGATCGCATGCAATTACAATTTATAACAATCTGGAAATCACAGTGGAAACTGTGCTGACATCATAAGTTAGATCAAATAATATGACTGCTCAGACTTTGTTTTTAATTCTTCACTTTTGTGTTTTATTGGTATATTATCTTAAATGCTTTTGTGTCAAGGCTTTAGCTTGTTTATTCAAACCCTCATAGTAATCAGTCAGCATCCCATCAGTTTGGTGAGGATATGATGTCTAAAATTGCTCTGTAATTGTTCTATAAACAAATAAACAACATGAGTAAGGCATTATTATGACAATAATCAGAGTAAAAACCAGACCATAGGGGTGTTGTATTCTTTCATTCAGTAAGACTGTGAGATAGTCCTAAAAGAAAATCTGCTTCCTTTACATCTTCAGTACATTTTCTGATTATGGTGGATGCCTTACAATAACATTACATTCAAATAAATCTTTACTGCCTTATCACATGCTTTGGAAAAGCACTGTTAACTTTCCGTGCATACCATTTTAAGCCTTTAAATTTCATGGTTGTTCGTTAAACTCAGCTTTCTTTTAAAACACTGTCTTTGCAGTGTACTAGGGAGCTTATCAAATTTTATTATCACTAGATAAATAAGTGACTACACGAGGACGGTATATACATCATAAAAATTATATACAGTCTATGGTGAAAAGTCATTTTGACATTCTTAACCCGCATATAAAAGTAGCGGGTGAGGAACATTTTTATCGGTTTAGATATGTGACTCAATTTCCCAGCAGGCACTGCCAAAGAGGACGTTCGCGGGTGACGTGGATTCCAGCCAATGGTTTTCTTCCATACGCGGAACCCCGGATGAAGAGGGAAGTTCAGTTTGTTTGCATCGAGACAGAAAAATCTTTGCTACTTCTCTGGAGTCATGAAGAATGAATGATATAGCTGATTTCTGCTCCGTGGATATATCAATTTAATGGCTCTACGTCGTATTTACAGGCAAGTATGCATTTGAAACTACTGTAGCGCTTTAGTTAATAACGGATGAAATTTCTTGGCTACGAAGAGTGAAAATCACTGATAAGCTTATGCAGTAGTATTAGTAGTAACCGATATAGAGGAGGTGTACGTCGAAGTTATTTTATATCTTTACACTGAAGCGATAGCTTTTCAGCATGTGCACCCCAGTGTAGCAGAGTGGCGGAAATACTGACATCATGTGGTGTGGTTTAGTTACTACATTAAAGAGGCGAGAGACTGGAAACTGGCAGGTACAACTCAATTTGAGGGTGAAGCCGCATTCATTTTGTGTTTTAGAACAAATTTTCTGATTTTCATGTTTTAGTTGATTATTGATAAGTAACTTTTGCACACTATAATAATGTACATGAACATTTGTTCATGTACATTATTTAACTTAACCTTTTCAAGGTTTTCACTTCTTAGCTTTCAGCCGCTGGTCTGACAAAACAGCTTGGCCCTTTTTGTTGAAAATTTTTTATGAATGACAGGTTGGCTAATAAAGATGTTTACTAGCTAATAAGTCAAAGCTGAAAGTGCTTTGTTGCAACCCAAGTAATGAGCCTTTTTGCATAGCTTTTGCCATTTTGCAGACTACATACCAATAAGTAGATAAGACCGAGTAACCAATAAGGGTTTAGTTAGTGAGGTGAAAGTCATAGCATATGATTCACATAATTTCCTACTTATTAAATTACTCAGTGACCCTTCTTTCGTGGGCCAAATGTTTAAAAATGACGAAGAAATGCATTATTTTCGTTAGTCAAAACTATTCTATTTCTTTGAATAATATTGTGACAACCCTTCTCATTTATTCCAAGTGTTTTTAAATATGCCATACTTAAGCATACAGAAGTAAATTTGCCAGAAGTGATGTTTGACTGATTTGATTATACTGAAATAATGTCAACAATCTCATAATTGGAACAGCAAACTCAGAGAGACCCAAAGTCCACAAGCTTAGTTTAACAAATCTTCAAAGAAAACATTTGACCAGTCACATCTCGTTCCTGCTCCAGAGTGTGTTCAGCCAACACCAGAGCTGCTGACGAGTGTGTTTGCGCATGTACATATTTTTTCTGACTGTGTTACATGTGTTTGCACCAACAACTTTGTGTAGCCACAGTATGTAGCATGTCCCTGTGTGCAGGTAGGTGTCAGTGTGAGAGAAATTGTGGGTGAGATTGTCTGCTACTTTTAGGTATTAAGCCTATAGTTATTTTTCCCTTCTCCTTTACTGAAAAATGGAGCCCCTTAGACACAATTCAACAAGGGGCGTTTGTTCCTAATTTGGTCTGGCTTTTTTTCCTCCCTGAAAATGAGTATTTATATATTCACATCAGCGAGCCATGGGGGCTTTCCAGCAGAGATGATGGCAAGACATTAAACAAATCGTGTGTAACGACGTGATCATAAAACACAACCCTGTGGTGTCCCACATAGACCCGTCATTATGGCAAAAAAACAACAAATACACACACCATTCTCAGCAGGCTATATACAGACATGAAACACATCCTCATACACACACACAGCCCACGTTTTTCTCTCCGTCTTCATAAAAGGTGAAGAATGTACTGTTTATTTCTCAGTAGGTTGCCATGAATGTGTGTGTGAAGACTGAGAGGTTATCATAATCAGATTTGCCTCAATTTATTTTCTACTTATTATTAATTCCACTTGTTATTGGATTAGCCACCTGTGCTGCAAAGTTCTGGGCCACACGTAAACATATTAAACAAGAGCCCCACAATTGCACTGACAGATTAAAATTATTGATGGATATATTTGTTTCCTTTTTTTAATATTCTCACGGCCGCTTGCTAGTACTGGGTTAGACCTCTTTTTGCCTTCAGAACCGCCTTAATTCTTTGTAACATAGAATCAACACGGAGTTAGAAACATTCATCAGAGGTTTTGGTCCATGTTGACATAACAGCATCACACAGTGGCTGCAGAATTGTTGGTTGCACATCCATGATGCCAATCACCTGTTTCACCACATCCCAAAGGTGAAGGTAAAGTGAACTCATTGTCATATTTAAGAAACCAGTTTGAGATGATTTGAGCTTTTCTACATGATGTGTTATCCTACTGAAAATAGTCTGATAAGTAGACTTATCAGACCAGGTAACATTTTTCAAATCTTCTACTGTCCAATTTTGGTGACCTTGTGTAAATTGTAGTCGCAGTTTCCTGTTCCTAACTAACCGGAATGGCACCTGGTGTGGCCTTCTGCTGCCGTAGCCTATCTGCTTCAAGGTTCGACGTGCAGTGCATTCAGAGATGCTCTTCTACATATTGTGGATATAGCAAGTGGTTATTTGAGTTACTGTTTTCTTCCTATCAGCATGAAGCTGTCTGGCCATTCTCCTTTGACCTCTGGCATGCTCACTGGACATTTTGTCTTTTTCATACATTTCTCTGTAAACCCTAGAGATAGTTGGTTTCAGTGTCTGTTAAATTGTTTATTTCAGGGTCAATGATATCCTGATGCATCTCACCCCAAGATTGCTTAAATTGGTAAACTTCAACAACCGCATACTGTATAAAGTGCACTTCCCATACAAAATAGTGCCTCTGGTCTTTCTGTCCTCAAGGTTAATATGTGAGTCTTCTCATGAAGAACAGTTTCCATTTTTATTTACCCTACTTCACAAAAACACATAGTGTGCATCCCTGAGATCACATAGATGTGTCCAGTGTATTTTAGACTAACCGACTAGTCTAAAACTAAGAAACACTCAGATATCACGTTATATTTTAGGACTGTTGTAATGGACAATGTCAAAAAGTGTCTAAACAGAGGCATTTGACAACATTCTTCTGTGCAGCATTGTGCATAATTAACACTGCACGCTATACTCCAAACAGACTCCAAACCTTAAATTTATGTTAACTATATGAAAATGCGTCACTGCAAGCAATGTTTAGGCATCATTAAAATATGAGAAAATAACATCCGAAAAATGAATAAACTGCTACTTAATAAAGTGTCACATTGTGCTGCACATTATGAACGATTCTCGTTGTTCTACAATTCATGACTCACATCTCAATAAAAGTCAAAATTTTAAATGATAATAAAATAATACAATACAAACATCCATCCATTTTCTTCCGTTTATCCGGGGCTGGGTCACGGGGCTGCAGCCTGAGCAGTGGAACCCAGACCTCCCTCTTCCCCAGCCTCCTCCTCCAGCTTACGCCTGATTCAGACGTCAGCGCTGGGTCTTTGTAGAGCTATGACGACATAACCTATGTAAGTGGCCGATGTTGTTGGTGGCTTTTATACCTGTGCAGGTGTATTGCGTGTGTTAATTACCTTTCGGTCATGTCCCGGTGTTTTACATGCGGTGCCGGCCAACAGAAACATAAAATGCTGGGACTTTTCCCCTCCTGGGCCCTACTCTTTGCTGTGGTCAGTTCATTGGACTAGTGTTATACAGGTGGGATGAGCATAAATCATATTGCTTATAATCCCTCTGGGTCTGTATGTCCGTGATTACACCAAACTGGACCCATTCATTTAAAAACTGCCGTAGGAGTTAAAGCATTTCAGAGTCATTAACATCATGATTTTATATGTTAAGGATCTTGGGTGGACGACCTCCACAATAAAATATGGAATTTCTTTAAAACATTTGGAGAATCTATTATTATTATTACTTTAAATCATCACATAAAGTCAAGATCATAAATGTGAAAATGTTATATAAATGTGAGTAACAATGATAAAGATAAGAGATGATAAGATACTTTCTGTGTAATCTTTGGATTTGACAAACATTTTTTTTCTGTTTATGTTTCCTCTCTTAGGTCCTCAGTAAATTTTCCTTGAAAAGAAGCCAAATGTCTGAGGAGCAGCCACTGAGCCAGCTCCAGCAAACTGAGGAGCTGTTGCTGAATGTCCAGGAGATGCAGTTCTGGCTGGACAAAGCAGTGGCTTGGGGCCAGGCTGACAGTCTGGACACTCAGAAAGACACCTGCCTACACATGAGCAGACTGAGGGATTTCCTCCAGCAGCTTCTCACACACATAAACAGCATGGTAAGCACATACAGTGTACAGTGGGTCCTACGTGAAATTTGTCAAGCTGCAGGTATAAGTGTGACAAACGTGTCTTGTTCCTGCACCATATTTCCTAGATGCTTGTTCAGTCTAATTAAATGCTCTGTATATTTTAAGAAGTGTGCTTTACAGGCTCCAAACTCTTTATCTAATGAAATAGAACCAGAATAGCAAAGCGCTTAAGTTGATTTAAAAATCACGCCCCATACGAGAGGTCACTCTCTGCCCGAGCCAGGGCATGAACAGGGCGTCCAGCGCTAGTAGAGGCCTGCTAACAGAAGCTGCTCTGTACTGTGCACAGGCTGTGTATGTCTGGCTGGCAGCACTGCGATGTTGAGTTAGTCAGGTAATAGCCGCACTGGGACTTCCAGCGCTAACCTAATGTATCCCAGTATCAGGTTCAGCAAATTTGGGAAGGGGGCAGAGGACAGGAGGGCTGCTGTGAGATTTCAGTGTTTCTATACGGTCATACAGACTCTTTCCAGCTTTTTCTCCTTTCCCTGCTTTTGGTGACTTTCTTACATTATACATTCTTTTCTCACGAATGAAGCAGTTTTTTTCCCCCTCATGAGTCATGGTGCCCTTGCAGGATTTAATTTGTGATGCTATATACTCCATATGTTTTACTGTAACACTTTGATAATGGTCAGAAACAATCCTCTGCCTGCCTGTCTTTCTTCTCTCCCACTGGTTTTGGGGTTAGCCCCATGTTTTTATAGATATTTTTCTCTGTCTTTCTTCTTTTCTGTTAGCATTATTCTGGGTATATGTCATGCTGAGGTGTCAGTGTGTGTAGCATGATGGAATGAATACAAAGAGAGAGAATGGTATATCTTAATTGGCTTGAAATCCTTTTTACTGGCAGTGGGCTCATAAAAGACCAGCTGAGGATAGCCTGCTTCTTGGCAGCATTTTATATCCCTTGATGACTTTACAACTTTCCTGTGGCTTATGGACTGAGATGAAAAATACCCAAACTTATTGTTAATTTCCAGGTTTACACTTGATTAGAACAGTGGAAGATGTTGCGTTGCATAATGGAATACCTGCATTTTAGGAAGTATGCTTTTTTACTTTGTTGCAGAGATGTTGGATGAAAAAACCGCTACTGCTGGCCTGCAGCCAACAGGCGAGTTAATTACCTTAACAGCTAGTGTGACTATTTCGATCACTGTGAGGTTGCTATTTTACTCCTACAATTTAGTGAGGATGAAAAAAAGGAGCTTAATCAATTGTTGTGGTGAGGCTGGGGTGCATTTTGGATGGAGCTGAGCTAGCTGTGTTCCCCTGTTTCTAATCTTTATGCTAAATTGTACTTTGGCTTCAAATTCATATAGTCATTGTTTTATTTTATTGCTCAACAAGAAAATAAATAATATATATCATATTCACCCCAAATGTCAAGATATTCCTTCCTTAGAGTGTTTAAATATGTGCACCTGCTATCTGTTGTACAACTTGTCAAGTCCTCTTTTAAACATGCTTGCTACACTACAGATGCAGTATTACATCACTCCTCAAAGGAATTGATCAGAAAATCCTGCAGCACCAAAGTATGATGAATGGAGAGTGTGGGGAATTTGAAAATGCATTCTAGTATGAACTGATCGGCCACTTTGTTAGGTATTTCTCTTCATCTGCTTGTTAACACGAATAGCTAATATATCATAATATTTAATAATATCATATATAATATCTATAATATCATGGCAGCAGCTCAGTGCATATAGGCATGTTGGCGTGGTCAAGACGACCTGCTGAAGTTCAAACGGAGCAACAGAAAATGGTAGTGGTGTGAGGGATATTTTCTCTGTGCACTTTGGTAAACCAACTGAGCATCATTTAAATGCCACAGCCATCCATAGTATTGTTGCTGACCTCGTCCATCCCTTTATGACCACAGTGCATCCATCTTTCTCATCCTCTGAAGGCTGCCTCCAGCACGATAATGCACCATATCACAAACCTCACATTATCTCAAACTGGTTTCTTCAGCATGATATTGAGTTCATTGGCCTCCACAGTCACTAGATCTCAATCCAATTGAGCACCTTTGGGATGTGCTGGAGTGGGAGATTTTCATTATGGATGTGCAGCTGACAAATCTGCAGCAACTGCTGGATGCTATCATGTCAACATGGACCAAAATCTCTGAGGAAAGTTTCCAGCACCTTGCTGAATCTATTAAGGCAGTTCTGAGTGCATAAAGGGCAATCTGGTACTAGCAAGGTGTACTTAATTAAGTGTCTGGTGAGTGTATATTTATGTGCTCAACATAGCAACTTTGGTATTTATTGTCAAGGCTATTCTGACTGTGGATCAGTGATGTCAAGGACAAAAGTGTTACCTCACTTTTCTATAAACTTGTCCCATTGGCTCCTTTGCTAGTACATAATCAGTCACTTCTGTCTGAAATGTCTGTTCATAATCAAAACAAGATACATGGACGCAAACCCTATTTACAATTAGGAACAATGTTGACAAGACTTTGATGCTGATGCTTGCTCTGGTAGTCTTGGATAATTACTTTGTTTTGTGATGGCTCATTCTTGTGTAGTCGCAGAGCATTGTACAATTTCTATTCTAAATGAGCATTCCTTTTTAGTTGCATCACCAACACAAAGGCTCATGTATATGCACACAGACAACATTTGACATTGCTGTTGAGCTGATGGTAAGGCTTAAGCGTATGTGAGAGGCTGAGTTTCACACTGCATTGCTGGTGTTGTTAGGCATAGTTGGAGTTTTATAGAAACTCTGATTGTCCTTTTACCATTATGCTTCCCATCAATGTTGATCTCATCCCTTTCAATGAGTCAACTTGGTGTCCTCAACAGACTGATGCTCTTTTTAAATACATCGGCCTGATGCTGCTTTCATTTATTTTCCTGTTTTTCCAATAATACACTGCTTTGAAAGTTCTGTATTTGCTTTCTGATTGATTTAGATGAAAAGAGCATTACTCACGAATATTGGCACGGAAACAAACTTTCCTTTTCTATTTTTCCTGCTTACTTTTCAAATAAAAATAATATCCAGTAGTAGAGGTATAGTTTAACAGTGTAAAGTTTTTTCTTAAAATACCAAGACGGTTTTTTGCCCCATAGACACCATGGGTAAATAAATTGTATAATTCCTTTTGATATCCATGTTTATATATTTCTGATGTCTATAAGCCTAAATAGAATACTTGGGAAAAAGAGAAGAAAATGAAGGCCATTAGAAACTCTTCAAAATCATAAAATCTTTAATCTTGTTTTTCCTTTTCACTACTATCAAGTTATATTTGCATTCTCATAAGTTCAACATTTACATTCACTTGGCAATAGGGGTGAAGCATTTGTTTAATTTATTCTCTTAGTTTGCTGATTAGTTAAGGCACAAGATTACTATTACAAGATTTCTTTTTGTTATTTTGACATAATGTCCATTTACAGGTTTTTTTTTTTTTTTTAATTGTTTTATTTTGTAGCAAAATGTTTATATACTAGTCAGAAAAAAGAAACATAAGTTTTTGTTTTCAATAGATTATGTAGACCAATGCTATAATATATGTATATGTACTATATATGTATAAGACATTTAATACAAGGTATGGATGTGATGAAAACATTCAACCTACTTAACATGAATTACACAAGTGTCCAGAACTGTTATTGAGGAATTGCTCTCCATTCTGAAGCAGTGGAGCACCTCCTCTCAATACCTCTGTCAAGTCATATTTCCACCAATAACAATCAGATCAGAGGTGGTGCTGTCATGGACATGCAAGGCTGCAGCAATAGCTCGGACATTTATGCCACCGTCTAGCACACCAATAATCTGGCATCTGTCAGCTTCAGTTAGTTGCTGCACTGATGATAATGTTGTGTATACAGTCTTTTTTTTTTTTCTTTCGTTGTTCTGACTGAGGGCAGCGCGGTGGTTAGCACTGTTGCTGCACAGCAAGAAGACCTGGGTTTGAATCCACCTTGGCCGGGGCCTTTCTGTGTGGAGTTTGCATGTTCTCCCCGTGATTCCGTGGGTTTTCTCCAGGTACTCCGGTTTCCTCCCACAGTCCAAAGACATGCAGTTAGTGCGGTTAGGTGATTCTAAATTGCCCATAGGTGTGAGTGTGAATGTTTGTCTGTCACTCTGTGTTAACCCTGCGACAGGCTGGTGATCTGTACAGGGTGCACCTGCCTCTCGCCCTATGACAGCTGGGACAGACTTTTTGGTGAATTTATCAGCTCGAACCAAAAACTACTCTCAGAATATATAAGAGAATGATGTACTGAGAAATAGATTTAAAACAAAGATTGAAAATGTATTTGATGGCATGAAACCTATTTCTTTGTTTTTTTAGCAAGTATATAGCTTAACGTTCTGATTATTTAAAAATAAAACTGAGACACTTTTTAATTAATTCAGTTAATCTGTTGGTATAAAAGAGGAACATGCAACATGATGACCAAGCAATTGTATTTGTGTGCGTGCGTGCAACTTACTAGTCAATGTGGCAAACAACAGCATATGTTAATGTGTTTGACAAGAATGAATATCTGCCCTCTTGCCACCTTCCAACAGTAGAAGCAGTATGCTCAAGGTCAGTAACAGCAACTGGCTTTGTTTATTCTGTTTTTGCATTCAGTCCAACATCATGATCTCATCAACAACATGCAGTGTCTAAAAAAATATTTTCCTGATTATTTTTGGTCAGTACTGAGATCATGATTATTCTACACTGCTCAAAAAAATAAAGGGAACACTTAAACAACACAATATAACTCCAAGTAGATCAAACGTCTGTGAAATCAAACTGTCCACTTAGGAAGCAATACTAATTGACAATCAATTTCACATGCTGTTGTGCAAATGGAATAGACAACAGGTGGAAATTATTGGCAATTAGCAAGACACACTCAATAAAGGAGTGGTT
>JASGAU010345498.1:0-40507 GCA_030220045.1 Australoheros facetus | reverse complement strand
TGAGGAAGGGGGCAAACACTTTTTCACACCACTGTAGATAGATAGATAGATAGATAGATAGATAGATAGATAGATAGATAGATAGATAGATAGATAGATATTTAAAATAGCTTACTTCTCAGGTACATATGGGTGCATGTGGTCACCATGGGCAGCAGAAGCAGCAGAATCCAACGAGTGAAACTCCAGATATATGAAGCAGGGGCTGCAGAGGGTTGCAGAAAGAAACTTGAATGTGGTTTGGAAACGTGCTGTGCGAGGCATGAGTACTTGCTGTGTACGCATTTACCTAATGATGAACTGCATGTTTTTTGACCATTTGGTGTCAGTAGAACAAACAGCACTACTGCAGACTACCATTCCAATGTCTGCACATCCAACACACAGACTGTAACATAAACACTGTAATATTGCACTTTCTGCTTTTGGTAACTCTGCTTTGGTCTCCACCATTACGTGGCTTGTTAGCTGCTGATTGCTTCACTACGGTTAGCATCGAGTTGCACACAGTATCTATGTGCTAGTGTTCTTTGGTTTACCAGATCTAAACATGCAGGCCAGAAAACCACAAAGATTTTAAACCATAATACATTAACAGTGAAGTGCAGCTTGATACTTCTCACTGGCTGTGTGTTGAGCTCCATTGCTGTAAAGGTTATTTTATCAAACTGATTGAATTATTTTGTTTGTTTAGCACACATCATTATTATTACCTGTACATGCATATAAAAAGTATATATAATGTAAATCATAATCATGGCTTGTTTGGTCTCTTTTTAAGGAACTTTGAAATATTATCTTCTGCTTACAGCTGTGGATGTAGCCTTCAGCCAGCTTGATGATGGTGCCATTCCTGCTCAGCACCCCACACCAATGCACTCCTTGTTTGTGGCTCGGCTCCAACACTTCCACAGTGAAGGAGTGCAAATCCTGGGTCACCTTCAGTTTGCCTCCATCCACTAAGTGTGTACTGTGACTGAAGGTGAGGCCGGTGCAGCACTCGGCAGAGCTCTGCTGACACCAAACCCTCGGCAGGCTCTTGTACTTCACTTCATAGGGGCATGTCAGCTTCTGCGAAAGCAATGCCTCACAGCCACCTGTAATATTGTAGTAAAGAAAAGAGTTAACTACACTATGTGAACAGTATATTATCATTACATTTATATTACTGTGCAAAAGTCTTGTACCACCTTGCTTCCAATGAGCCATTTTTTTAAATGATCTTGAGCAATAGTTCTCCAGACTTTCTGAATAATAAGTATGGAACAGATCAGGACAGAGATCCAACAGTGGGTGTCTACAGACATCTGAAAAACAGGGTGGAGCTTCTGCCGTAGTTTAAGGCTGCATTTCAGCCAGTGATGCTGGTGATCTTTTCAAAACTGATGGAATTATGAACACAGAAAAGTACAGTCAGATTTTGACCTGCTATATAATACCATCTGGAAAGGATTTGATTGGCAACGCCTTCATTTTTAGCATTACAATGATCCCAAATACACTGCCAATGTAATAAAAGCATGCCTGGATAGAAAACACACAAACACTATCACTCATTTGCCTTTCTGAGCAAAATATAAAGCGATGAGGGCTGGCTTAAGACTTTTGCAAAGTACTGTATGTTTCCTGTACAAATATATATTAATGTATTTTATGATTTTATCTCAAGGTAGATAACATACACTTTAAGTAATACAATATAAATACTCTAAAAGCCCAGGTGAACACAGTACAACATAAAGTTCCAGATGATAGCTTATGTTTTATTCTTTTCTTTTTCTTTTTTTTCCCTTTTTTTATAATATGACAGATTGTAATCAATCAAGAGAAAATGTGTACCCCTATTCCCCTCATGGTATGCCGAATTGCTCTGTTTCCATATGAGCTCATTTTGAACGGCACTGGGGTCAGTCACACAAAAATAATCTACAAAAAACAAGTCTTTAAATTCTGAATGAGAAGATCTGAATTCAAGTTCTGTGTAATGATGGCATGCACACTTACCTATTACCAAAAGGAGTACTGCAATCAGAATATACATGATCCAAATACCGATTGTGATTATGCTTCAGTCTGTGTTATTAAACAGGAAGAGATGCTTTTTTATGCCAACTGAGATGCAGCAGGAAATATCTGCCCACAGTGCTGTTACCGTCTTACGCTGAGGGGATGATTTAATCATATTACCATCTCGAGTTAAAAACTTGCCCCTCATCTAACTCATCTATTGGCTGACAGCACGAGGCCAAGTCTCAAAGGGCACATATCATGCTTTTAAATCCTTCCTTTTCATATATAAATCATTCACTTGTGGTCTATATAAAGTAGAACTGCAATGCTTCGGTCTGAATTCTTCATTAATGTAGCTCCACAGAACCCCTCTTTTACACCTTTTCTGAGGAGCGTCATAAAGCAGCTCGTTTTGGTGCGGTCTCTTTAAATGTGAAAGAGACAGTTCACGCCCCGCCCCCCTCCAGCTCGCAGAGTTCCACTCCACCCCGTTCGGCCATTTTTGTAGTTTGAAAGCAGCGATACGATTATCTACCGGCAGAGAAACGAGCACTTCGAAGAGGCTCTGATGCCGGGGGCGATGTAAGGAGTCGTGTGGGTTAATACACCCTACAACCGAACATTTTGACTTGTCTACTTGCAACTTCAGCATAACTGAACTTGGACTACAAATTCACTGTGAGAAAAAAATGGCGGATACACGAAATCGGTAAGCCGGAAGTCCATGTCCTTGTTGAGCAGTTCCACAGCAAATACTGTGACGTAAGGGGAACGAAAACGTAACAGGGAATAGAGAAAACTGAACAGACTGAAAATTATGACTCAAAAAGAATATTAAGATATCTACACAGCAGCGGGACGGAATGCATTTAAATATCCTGCACTCCTACACGCTCAAAGTACACAACAAAATGTATTTAAGGGCTAAAAAAGTGGATTTTGCACGATATGTCTCTTCTGAGTCAGTATTGTTACAAATCCTTCTTAGGCTTTTAATTTGAAAAATGAGCGATTCAGTATCGACGTTCGCCATTGGTCCCTTTTTCAGCCAATGGCAGAAACTCTTGTACGTACGTCTCTCTGCGTCCATGTGAGTTTTGCGGGTTAGCTACTAGCAGTAAACACATCATGGTAAGTTTAAAGGTTTTACGTTACTTTTACGATTGTTACGTCGTGTTTTAGTTTGATATTAAATGACGCTCACAGAGGACGAAGCTGACGGTCGACGTAATGAGCATTTTTGCCCACCCGCGTGTTAGCGCACAGAATCACAGTAGTAAACGCTTCTGTTTTCTTTCCTAAACGTGTTTCATGTATGCTCAAAGACAGCGCTAAGTGTGTGAATGGGCAAAACAAAACCACTCCGTCTATCAAATGAAATAGTCTAGAACTCGGTCCTTTACCTGCGCGCATGTTTGCGTATCAAAACAAAGCCGGCACCCTACCGGGTTTGAAAAGAAGAGGCTCAGATTGAACTGAGGTTTAAATGCCTTTTATTGGGTTGCGGTGAGGCATTATTTCGTTTAGCTGTTCAAAGAGTCTCAGAATCACTGAGAGTGTCGTGCCAAAAAAGTGATCGGCTGTATTTGAACAGTTGTAACAATTGCAGACCATTCCCTTGCAGAATGACCGTATGTTAAGAGGCCTCTTATTGGTGTAATGTTTCTGTAGCTTCGTCGAGAGGTGAGACTGAGGCGGGAGTACCTGTACAGGAAGGCACAGGAGGACAGACTCCGAACAATAGAGGAGAAGAAACAAAAGCTTAAGGGCGCCCTCGATGGTAGGATGGCATGATCATTACATTCCTTTTTCTGCATTTTGCATGACAAGAGTCTGCACCAAAGTGGTCTGAGCACACATGACGCTGTAACACATCCTTTACTTCTCTTCAGAGAATCGTCTCCTTCCCACTGAGATACGCAAAGAAGCTCTTGAGCTACAGAAAATACTGGAGTATGACGACGAAGGGGCAGAAGGCAAGTGTTGTGCGTTCTTACTGTCAGCACCGTTTTATCCATGTTACTCACCTTTTGTTCAATCATAAGTTGTTGTTTTGTTTTGTTTTTTAATGTGTGCACAGGTGTCAGCTCTCATGTGGACGATGAGTATAAATGGGCTGGAGTGGAAGATCCTAAAGTGATGGTCACTACATCCAGAGACCCGAGTTCCAGACTCAAAATGTTTGCCAAGGTCAGACCACTTTCTCAGCACAACCAGCACAAAGAGGCATCTACAGCCCCAAAGTCAGGACTAATGACTAACATTTATTATAACACATTTTTAATGCTATATGCAGATATTTCAAATTCATTTCCTTATGATTTTCATAATGTTTTTACCACATTGTGGGCGGGCAATCAACTTTAAAGTTTGTGAACACGTTCATTTGATATCATTGATGCAGCCACTAAAAATCCCGGATGAGTTCAAATCTGAGTGACCTTGACCTTAAGGTCAACCTCAGGTTTTCTGAAAATCTTGTGAATGCGAGAAGTCAAGAAAGATGTCACCTAGATGTCATCTTTTCAAATTGATACCATCTGTTAAAAATCTTGCACGAGTTCTTAATATAATAATGCCAATCACAGAAAATGACAGCATTCTCAGTGACTTATATTTTTGAATTGATATGGTGAATAAAGTCACATGCATCCCATTAAGATTTACTGAGACCTGCTATTATGTGTTCTAGAACTTGTGCTTCCAAGTTCTACTGCAGGAGGCTGAGGGGGTGCACTGGCAGCTGACAGTATTTTTGTATATTTTTAAAGATTACATTAAAAATGGAGAAAGACGTCTTTTCAGTTCCAAATGTAGTACAGCAAATCAACTGGTTCCTATGAAATGTGAAATTTGTCTAAAAGCAAGCGACGTGTTAAATAAAGAATATAAATGAGAAGATAAATAGTAGAAATGGTGCTGTCTTAGAAATGTGGCTATATGCCATGTTTTCTTAAAAAATTACATCATAATTTCAATAAAATGTCAATTTAAAAACATTTGATTGACAGGCTTCAGAAATCTTTGAAGGATAAAGCAGTTTTAATCCAACAACTCTCTCGTTCAGTGCCATAGACAGCCTGTCCCAGCATGCAATAAATGCAGTGATGAGAACTGAAAGCTGATAGGATGATTTGGCCATTTTGAACTGAAGCTCATCAGAGAACCAGTAAAACGTGCAGTCTGCAAAGTGTCATAAAAGTAAATCTCTGTATTTTTATTGTCATATCCTTGATTTCTGCTTGCAGTGTCCTGTGTCTGACAATGAAAGCCCATGTAAATATGGATTTTTATAACATTCTTTTTTTCTTTAGTTACCATTAGGGCTGTGCCTGTAGTGTTTAGAGTGATCTTCATGTTTTTCATATAACAACAGACCTGGACACAAGTTCATGTTTGCATCTCTGCCCTCTTTTAAATGTCTGTGTAGGGAGCAGCTGCACTCGATCATCTCAAACAGAGAGAAAAAGAAGGGTGTTTCTGTCTGATGGTTTGATTTGAAAGTGGAGTTTTTGCAAGGAAGCTAGTTCTATCTCCTCAACTATGTTTCATGAGGTGTGTGTGTTTGTCCATTTAACTGTTAGATGTTTGAAGAGTGCAGTGAAAAGCAGAGGAGAGACAGGCGAGCCATTTAACACATGAAAACGGGCAGTAGAACCAAGCCTAAAGAAAAAAGGAAACTGGGGAGATTTTTGAACCCCACCTCAGATTTGCAGATTCTTCCTGTTGCAGATACAGTAGTATGGTGGCATTACAAAACATAATCTAATGGAGCCTGTATATACAGCATACACAAACTAAATGTTAATAGATAGTACACCTACCTTAAATGGCTACATTGCTGTTAGTTCTGACAAACTAGGGTAGTTTGTCAGGCATTAGTGTCATCAGGATTACTGGTGACCTATTTGTGTCTGAGTTTCACTGCTGTGAACTACCATCTGTGCAAATGTGTGACTTTTTGCACTTTGTGTCACTACTCCCTGATGTGCACACATGTCTTCTGTGCTGCTTTCCCACATTTGATCACATATTGTGTGACTTGCTCTAGTTGTGAGTTTGAACTTGAGGCTTGTGGTCAGTGGTGAACTCTTCTGTCTTGACAAAGGCCTCTAAAGTTTTTGCTCTTATGTTCCTACACCACATACACATAGATGGTGGGGGCGATGCCATACAAGGCGCTGCCCCGGTTATTGAGAACAACTGAGGTTCAGAATATTTGCACAAGGACTCAGAATCCATCCAGTCCAGCTGGGCTGCAGGACACAGAAGAGCCAGTGCTCTCATAGCTCCCTTTCTTCTACTTTAGATTAAAATAAATTGCAGTGTACACCCTCGGGAAACATTAAAAACTCAGTCGAGAATAACACATGAAGCCAATCCTCTATGTGATTCCAGGAGGTGAAGTTGATGTTCCCTGGAGCCCAACGCATGAACAGAGGAAATCATGAGATCCCTGCTTTGGTACGAGCCTGCAAAGCTAACAATGTCACTGACCTCGTCATTGTGCATGAAACAAGAGGACAGCCAGGTATGCTTGCCTCCTTCACTCTTTACTTATTTCATGTTTGTGACATTAAAGGATTGTGTAGTTTTGTGTTCTGTGTGCACAACATTAACTACCAACATTGCTAAAGCTGGTTGGTGGTTTCAGACCGTTTTGTACAGCTTGCTCATATAACTGTTGCACATACGCATTGCTATTTGTCCCCACTTGGCCGACAGTCTTCTCATTAGGTTAACATTACAGAAAAAATACGACAACTCTAAACTTTAAAAATAACTGATCTCGGTGTTGACCATAATAATTGTTATAATTGTTGTCATATTCAAGCCACCATACTTGGATGTCTTAGTTGTTGTTTTGTTCTTATATTCGCAGATGGCCTGGTAGTGTGCCACTTACCATTTGGTCCAACAGCTTATTTCACTCTTTACAACGTGGTAATGAGGCACGATGTTCCCGACATAGGCACCATGTCCGAGGCCTACCCCCACCTCATTTTTCACAACTTCACCTCACGGCTCGGCAAACGGGTGAGTGAGCGAGTGCTGGACTGCACATGCCACTGATATTCCTTTTCACCACTTGATTGTGTGTAGAACTAATTAATTCTACTCACGCAGGTATCCAATATCCTCAAGTATCTTTTTCCAGTGCCAAAGGAGGACAGCAAGCGTGTGATCACATTTGCCAACCAAGAGGACTTCATCTCTTTCAGGTCAGCTTTAAAGCACTCCTTCAGTGAAAACGGCCATACAAACATAATGCTGTTTAGGATAAAGAATAAGATATTTATTTATTTATTTTTAACAGACATCACACCTATAAGAAAACAGACCACAAGAACGTAGAGCTGACAGAAGTAGGACCCAGGTTTGAAATGAAATGTAAGTATGGAAAGTTATCCCAGTTCAGAGAGTGGCTTAATCATTGTTGATGTGTGGAATGAGGATTAATCTTCTCAGAAGTCTTTTTGTAACTTTGGCTAAAAACTTCTGGTTATATAGAAGCCTGTGGAAAAACAGCTCTCAGCTCCTTTGACCCAGTGAACACTCCTGAGAACTTTATGGGATCAGTAACTGCAACCCCAATTCCAAAAAGTTGGGACAGGGCCATATTTAGCACTTTGTAGTATTCCCTCTTCTTTTAACAACATCTGGGAACAACAACAGTTGCTGCACTTTTGGGAAAGGAATGTTGTCCCATTCTTGTCTCATTTAGGTCTTTGTCATATGTTTTATTTCAATTGGTGAAAGGTCTAGACTGCAGGCAGGCCATTTCAGCACCTGGATTCTTCTACTATGAAGCCCTGCTGTTGTAATAGATGGAGAGTGAAGTTTAGTATTGTCTTGCTGAAAAATTTCCCTGAAAAAAGGCGTCATCTGGAGGGAGCATGTGTTACTCTAAAACCTGTGTATACGGACATAGACAGAATTATTCGTACCCTTCTGTTAAAGAAAGAAAAACCCACAATGGTCACTAAAATAACTTGAAACTGACAAAAGTAATAATAAATAAAAATGTACTGAAAATTAACTCATGAAAATCAGTCATTGGTTTTGAATTATGTTCAATAGAATTATTTTCAAAAAATAAACTAATGAAACTAGCCTGGACAAAAATGATGGTACCTTTTAGAAACGAACATGTGTGTCGTGTAATTATCGTCACTGGTGTCTTCTAATTTATAATCAGTCTGCCTATTTAAAGGGTGAAAATTAGTCACTGTGGTGTTTAGTATCATGGTGTGTACCACACTGAACACAGACCACAGAAAACAAAGCAGAGAGCTATCTCAGGAGACGAGAAAGAGAATTATTAACAAGCATGTTAAAGGTAAAGGCTGCAACACCATCTCCAAGCAGCTTGATGTTCCTGTGACTACAGCTGCACTTACTCAGAAGTTTAAGGTTCACGGGGCTGTAGCCAGCCTGCCTGGATCTGGCCACAAGATTAAAATTAATGACAGATTGAAGAGAAGCATAAAACGAATGATAACCAAAGAGCCCAAAACAACTTCTAAAGAGATTAGAGGTGAACTCCAAGGTCAAGATACATCAGTCTCAGATCGCACCATCTGTCGCTGTTTGGGTCAAAGTGGACTTAATGGAAGATGTGCGAGGAGGACACCACTGTTGAAAGCAAATCTTAAAAAAGTTTATGTTCAGAGACAATGTTATGAAATTGTTCCAGAATTTGTACGTTTTTTTGTTTGTTTGTTTTTTTGCTGGTTGGTGAACATCTGCCCATCTTTACTTCTGAGAAGCGCTGCCTCTCTAAGATGCGCTCTTTATACCCAATCATGTTACTGACCTGCTGCCACTTATTGTACTCACCACTTACTTTTCCAGCCTTTTTTGTCCACCTCTCAACTTTTTGAGATGTGTTGCTGCCAACAAATTTAAATTTCTATTTCATGAATATTTTTCATGAAATTGAATAATATGGGTTTGAGTTCTGTTTTTATTTACATTTTACATAATAAACTTTTTTTGAATTGTAAAACGGTACAGCAAAATATGGTGATTGAAAGTAGGAGAGACCACAGTTGTAGAAAAAATTGGGTTACTATCCTATGTTCTGTGCTAATTTTCTATGGTCTTGTTAAATATTTATATCCTGTCCTCCTCCTGTTTAGTGTACATGATCAAACTCGGCACCCTGGACAATGAGAGCACCGCAGACGTGGAGTGGCGTCACCACGCATATACACACACAGCCAAGAAAAGGAGATTCCTCAGCGTGGAATAGCAAAAGACAGAGGAACTGAGTGGTTGTCTGGAATTTATAAAATGATGTGGGATTTTGTTAAAGGACATAATGAGAAGCTCAAGTGTAGTCAACAACTGTGGATATGAATGAGGAATAAGACGGCATCATAATGACAGTTACGCTCAAGTAAATTGAACCTTATTTTTCGACAACCCTATTGGTAGGGTTATATATAGTCTAAAGATCTAATGCATACTATAGGGTTTATTATAGTTATGCTGTTTTGTAATAAAGAAAAAAGTTATGCTTGATCTGCATTGACTCTGTAGTGATTTTGTTTGGTGAGTATATTTTTATATCAATCGGTCGTCTTCTTTCAGCTGCTCCCTTTAATGGTCACCACAGCAGATCATCTTCCTCCATCTCACCCTATCCTTGGCATCCTCTTCTGTCACACCAACCCTCTGCATGTCCACCTTCAGTACATCCATGAATCCTCTCTGTGGTCGTCCTCTTTTCCTCCTGCCTGGCAGCTTCATCTTCAAGATCCTTTGTCCAATATATCCACTTCTCTTCTCACCAGTGCATACCTCCACCTCACCGGACTGTCTTCCACCTGCTCCATACTTTCACTACAGATCACAAGGTAGTCCATGGAGATTCCTGCCTGATTTCATCTGTCAACCTGTCCATCACTACTGCAAACAAGAAGGGGCTCTGAGCCGGTCCCTGATGTAATCCCACCCCCACCTTGAACCCATCAGCCATTGATTGCACACCTCCCCATTGTCTCACTGTCCTCATACATGTCCTGCACCACCCTCACATACTTCTCTGGCACTCCTGACTTCGTCATACAGTACCACAGTTCATCTCTTGGCACCTGATCATTTGCTTTCTGTAGATCCAATAAGACAGTGCAACTGCTGACCTTTTCTTTGCTAACCTCTTCCTTTGAATACTTTGCTGTACTACTTCATTCCACCACCAAGTCTCCTTGTAATCCTTCCTCTGTCCAGAGGATACACCAAACACCTTCTTGGCGGTTTCCCTCAGCAGTACAGCTGTACTTTTCCAGTCATCTGGTAACTCTCCCTTCCCACCCAAAGCCTGTCTCCACTTCTCCCTGAACTCTATGCAGAACTCTTCCTATAACTTCTGCCATTTGATCCTTGCCTCTGCCTTCACTCGCTTCCTCTTCTTGATGTCCAGAGTCCTATAGACTTAGCTATATTCTCCCTTCCCACCACAGCCTCCTATCCTTTTCAGGCCATACCTTTTGCATAAGATGTACTCCACCTGTGTGCTCTTTCTTCCACTCTTATATGTCACCCTATAATCTTCCTCTTCTAGAAGTAGGTGTTCACCACAGCCAATTTAATTTTTTTCAATACCAATTGGTATCTGCCAAAATAAAGTGTATGCAAATATGTATTAAGTGTATTAACATCTCTTACAGTGCATTTATACTTGTGTCAGCAGAAGCAGTTGTACAATCTTGTAGCAGTTTTGTGTGTGTGCTTATGTTGATTTACCTTCACATAATAAACAGACACAAACATTATAAACAGTCAATAACTCCCAAGGAGCATACTTTGGGGAGAGACGAAACAAAAATGGCTACAACTAAAAAAGAAAAAACAAGCTAAAAATTAACTTAAAGGGGTAAATATAGCACAAGGAATTTATTTTAATTTTGTGTTAAGGATTGAACGTTTTTCAAGTAACTGATAAAATATGACGTGGTACAAAACTTGGAGCAACTTTTATAAAATTTGCTCATGGTCAAAAATATAATTACAAAAAAGTTTAACATTTGTTATTTTCCATAAAACCACCAGATTTAACACTTAACGCTGAACAACAATCCCAGGTGTATATTCTCCTGCTGTAGTATACGTGTGTGGTTACTTAGCAGCTCCCACAGTTTGGATTGCAGCTCCTGTCCAATGACAGAACGCGCCTGCAGAAGTCGACCAATCAGAACAGAGCATTTGTGGAGTTTTTCCGCTTTCCCCTGAAGTTCTTGACAGATTCGCCTTCAGATTGAGAAAATTCAAGATGGCCGGTACAGGTACGAGTTTAACTTTTGATTTATCCCAGCTGCTTCTGAACATCGTGACGAAATGAGATTTTACTGTAACTGTAAGCGCTATATAGAAAATTATGGACCGTTTGAGCACGTCAAAGAAATAGTTCGGTGGATATCTGAAAAGAGACCCTGAGTAGGCACCGAACTGACGCCGTGGTAAAACCCCTAAGTTTGCTAACCTTAGCAGGCTGGGACTAGCGGTGAAGGTTTTGACGGTAAAGTAGGCGAGTCACTGAGGCAGCCGCATAATCTCTCCCGTTCCAACTAATGCTAAAGCTCAGCTAGGCTAGTCTGCTAGCAGGTTGAGCTAAGAGGAATTTCCAAAAGCTCTGATAACTTCGTGTCGTAGGCATTATGTTTCCATTATATCGCTTCGCACCTCCTCACTACTAATTGCCTTGAAAGTCAGTCAGCCAGTTAGCTGGAGACGATTAACTCACGCTCCAAGAGGAACATGGCTTCCCCAAACTCGAAATGTCATTTTACAAGGCAGTCAAATCCCATGCTAAGCGACCGGGCTAACATGAGCTAGCGCTAGCATCTTTCGACTATTTAGCAAATGTGCAGCTGTCTGTCAGCGGTTTGTTTCAGCATTAATTCAGAGTTCCCCCTGTCACATGCTGGGTTAAAACGTTTAGAATAAGTTAATACTTTGTCTTGTAGCCAACTTTGTAAACACCTCTTTTGGTGCCACTAGGTTACAAGCTAACCGGTATAAGACACTGCTGTAGCCCCGCAATTCAAAGCCGTGAAAGGAGCTTTCGCGAGTCTTCAGTGTTTGGTTTAACCAAGCAGACGTTGTTTTTGCAACTCTTCAAGTTCAAAATATGTAACTTCTGCTAAGTTTTCAACTTTTTAGTAGTGTTTTGTACTGTCTCTGCTCACAGTAATCGAGACAGAAAAGATCACTCTCTCTTACGCATGTAATTATTTTTAACCAAAAGAGGTGAAGAAAAAAGTGCAGTCAGGGTGGAGGCGAGTGTCAGAGGTGATTTGTGATAGGATAGCCGCAAGAGTGGTAGTGAGACCTGCTATGATGTAAGGTTTGGAGACAAAAATACAGGAAGCTGAGCTGTAGATGGCAGAGTTAAAGATGTTAAGGTTTTTATTGTTAGCGACCAGAATGGACAAGATTATAGAAACGAGTACATCAGAGGGACAGCTCAGGTTGAGCAGTTTGGAGACAAAGTTAGAGAGAGGTAAGGCTGAGATGGTTTGGACATGTGCAGAGGAGGGACAGTAGATACACTGTACAAAGGATGTTGAAGATGTAGCTGCCAAGCAGAAGAAAAAGAGGAAGACCTCAGAGGAGATTCGTGTTGTGAAGGAGGGCATGCAGAGGGATGAGGTGACAGAGGAGGATGCTAGGGATAGGGTGAGATGGAGGCAGATGATCTGCTGTGGCGACCCCTAAAGGGAGGAGCCGAAAGAAGAATATTGATAGATTAAGTCATATCATATGAATTTTTATATAAGTAGTTAAAATCTAAATCTAAATGCTCTTTGCATTAAACTGGATTCTTACAGCTGATTTCAAAGGACTGACATTTATGCAAGAGCTATATTGTGTCTTATGTCATTATTTTTGTGTTGTTTTAGGTTCTAGGTAAAGGGCTAACTTCTCTGGACTCCACTGTGCATGAAGCTCTCCTGAGAGTTTGGTGTCAAAGTGCTGTGTCTGTCTCCCCCCTCCCTCAACTCCCTCCTGCCTCCCACCATGTCCTCCACCTCCTCCTCCTACTCCTCCTCAGGGGAGACCAGTCCAGAGGATCCACCCCGAGGTGGGGGAACCATTCGAGTCTACCTCCCCAACAAACAGAGGACAGTGGTGAGATAATTGTCTCTTAAATTAAAGATTATAAATATAAACATTACCTTGTTTAATAGGAGATGGTTGACATTTAACACTTCTGTAGGGGAAAAAAAATTCTTCTACCACTTCCACCAAGTGTAATCGCACAAAATTTGACATCTTTCACAGCGTGTTAATGAGTGGGCAGTTGCTATCAGGTTTCACAGATGGCTCCTGCCACCATCATCTTTTTTGTTTGACTTGCAATTCCTGTTAGATGTCAAGTTTTCATACGCGGAGGAGTAGCTGTTGGATAGTCCTGTCATAGTGTTAAATTTAGTGTAAGGTAGAGGACACTCTGCTCATGGTATCCTCTAACTTTCTCTGTAAAATAGGAGGATAGGATACATGTTGGAGCATTCACCTTTTAAATGCTCAGTGTTGTCAGGAGAGTTTCACTAGCTGTACAGATCCTGCCAAACAAGACTGAACTGAGCTTTTCCTTTTCTCTTTAGACCNTGAATGACCAGATGTGCCAAATCTATGGAAGCTTGCTTTTTTCTTTCTTTAAAAAAAAAAAATTGCCATCATAACTTGAAATTTCAAGTTAAGTATCTCAAAACTCTGAGTCATTTTCTCTAAATTTCGAGTTAGTTCTGCCAATCAGGAAGCTACGTCATTTCCTTGTTACCCGGAAGCAGGAGGCTGAAGGCTTCAAATCAACATGAAAACATTGATTCCTTACCTTTTATGCAGCTCTTAGTCACTAGAAGGCTTTCCAAGGTCAATAACCTGACAGCAATTTGTTCACGTTTGCTATACACTGATACTGTCACTATGCGTTTTTGAGTGCGCATGCGTTGGATTAATCTGCTTCCGGGTAACAAGGAAATTACCCCTTTCACAGTGTTTCGTGATTCGCAGTACTAACTCACAATTTTGACACATTGATGCAAAATTTTGAGATGTATAACTTGAAATTTCAACTTAATTTCTCAAAATTTGAGATATGGAAAGCAAAAAAAAAAAAGTTTTCAGTCATGGAAACAAGCTTCCATACAAATCTGTTGGTTGTCCCTACCTCCAACCCAGCCACACAATGAAAGAACCTATCGGCCAATTATGATGTCTTAACATAAGCACATAACTGAGGTTTATGACAGTTCCACCTGTGAGGTGCCAAGTGTATGCCTCTACATGTTATTGTAGCAAACATGTAGGTAGGTGCTCTTTACTTTTTGAAATACCATGAAATAGCATAGTACTTTTTCAATGGGATGAGCAAAAGTACTGGTCAGCTCAAGGCCATTAATGCAATAATGACACAACTTGAAGTATTTTTTTGTTTAAACCACATTTGGCTGGTCACGCAGTGATGTTCGACTGACTATTGAAATAAAAAGATTCTATAGCGAGAAATGATGGCTCTCGCCCCATTGATCTAGATGGGGACTTCAAAATAACTGCCTAAGTTACCGCCCAGATTTGTAAGGGGTAGCGGGGCGTCTAGTTCACTTTCATTTTGCAAATGCTACATCGTCCACTCACTTTAACTCTTAACTGCTAGGTGTGGGGTACCGAGAGAACAGTAGAGTTGCTTATCATGTCACCATTTTACTGAAGTATGCCTCTGTGTTCCCTGTGTATACCTGGCCAATGAATGTCATTTTGAAGTCACACATGTGTAAATGTGGCTTTCCGTTCTCAGGTGAATGTCCGCCAAGGACAGACTGTGCATGAGATTCTCGATAAAGCTCTCAAAGTGAGAGGCCTGAGCCAAGAGTGCTGTGCTGTATTTCGCCTTCTAGGAGGGTAAGATTGCACTTTTATCTGTCGCGTCCTCTCACATCATATAGGGATAATGATGTTCCTTGTCATCTACATAAAACTCTGAGAGGCAAACAACTGTCACAAGACTCGTATCTACATGTTACACAAACACACACTCACGTATATAACAGAGATGGAAGATTTAATTTTAAGCTAATACGAAGGCTAAAACTACTAATGTACAAGCATTAACCCATGAAGCAATGACCCCTTTTTTTTCCCCTTTTGATACATAATGCAACATGTTAACTTACCCATCTTTCCACAGGAAACTCTCTAACGTTTCATTCATTATTAAAACAAAGGGAAAAGTGTTCAGACCTTAGCTGTCCTAGTAGAATCCCACAATAAAAGGTGGAAATGAAGGAAATCAGTAAATTTTTTACCCAAGCTGTCTGTAAACATTCAACATAGTTAGAGGCAGAATTTCTAATTCAGCTTTGACCTGCTTGGACATACTTGTACACTTTTTCTTACACCATGAGCAGTTGTTGACATATCTGAAGAACTAATGTGTCTGCAAATGAGGTGCCATGAATCATCTGGATAAGCTGGCTACAGTCGGAGTCCCTACATATATTTTGAACTGCATTTCACTACATGAAATGCAAATTCAGAATGTAAAAAATTTATCATGAAGTATTGTAAATTCAGCCTTTGTAAACCTAGAAGTGATTGAAATTTTAACATTAATAGTAAATACAAAGAGTTTGTTTTTTTGTTTTTGTCATTTTAAATGTTGCTATTTTTCTCTCCAGTCGAAAGAGACTGACAGAATGGGACACAGATATAACTCCTCTAGTTGGAGAGGAGCTTTTAGTCGAGGTCCTGGATGATATTCCCCTCACCATGCACAACTTTGTAAGTAGCTGGCAAACACACGTACCTGTGTGTAAGATGTTCACGGCTGATATGAAATGCTTAATATTCACAGATTGTTGGCATGTGAGGAACCTGGAAAGGAAAAAAAAAATCCTTGTATTTGAATTGTTGCTGTTTTATCCTTGAATGTTGCTCCAGAAGTGAATTTCATGAACTCTTTATCTGTGCAGGTACGTAAAACCTTCTTCAAGCTGGCTTACTGTGATTTTTGCCACAAGTTCCTTTTTAACGGCTTCAGATGTCAGACATGTGGCTACAAGTTTCACCAGCACTGCAGTAGCAAGGTCCCTACAGTGTGTGTGGACATGGATACAATAAGAGAGCGGTGAGTTGGCAAAGTGTTTGTTTGCTTGTTTTTTCTTTTTTAGGTTTTATTGAAGATTTACTTTCCTCTCATGCAGTTGTGTTCAGAGGTTTAGTTAGACTCGGTGTAAGCATTGTAAATCAAAAGTGTTTGCCTTTTGAACAGCAGAGTATGTTGGAGAGCTCTCTACAGTTCTGTGGGTTTAGACTGCATCTTCCAGACTTGACACCATGATGTTGACTTCTGGGCTCATACTAGGGATGGGTGATATTTGCAATAATATTTTCTGACGATATAGGGGGAAAATACTGAACAATTTATTGGTGCTTGCAGGCAGCAGTATTTATCAGTGCCAACAAAATAAAGTTTCCATCCTTCTTTTCCAATGAGCTTCTGGCAGTATCAAACGATCTAATTTACAGTGTGAGTCTGTCACCGTGTTAGCAGCAGCAAAAATTGTCATCAAAGGCTGACACTTGGCTCCCGCTGTCAGATATGTCTGGGCTTGTCTTGTTTGTTCTAGGAAATGTATATACATGGTAGCTATGTCATTGATATCATGATATGGCACTTTTATATCATAAAAATTAATACCAGTATTGGTGCAGATGATATGATATGGCAGAGTCTTAGTCCATGCTTACAAACATTCTGAAAATCCACTGAAAGGGCTCCTAATGATTCCTAAAATGCAGCCAAGGAATCTGATTTGGTAAACTTCTCAGAGCAGCTCTGAGCAATGAAGGGACAACAACTTCTTCACTGAGGAGCTGTGGTTGACCCTACTAAGTATGGTGGATTCTTTCAAATATGTGATTAGTTGATTAAAAAAAGTCACTTAGCAGTACTAGTTTCATAAATTACAAGCCATACTTTTGTCTCCAGAATGTTTAAAACCACAGACCTACCTGCACTGTAGCACATTCTCATGCTTATTTGTTTGCATTTGTTTACCACACTAGTCAGCTCAGAATTTATTTGATATTAACAGGAGAAATGGTTTAGCTTCTAAAAGTTACACTAACAACACTCGGGGATCACTGTCTGTAAATGTCCTTTTTGTACATTTCTTAGGTGAAAAATCAAATTAGCTGTGTTACTGTATGAGAAAGTGCTATAATTGTTTACATGATAAATCACTGTTGTGTTTTCCTGGGTGCCAATTATCTTAGTGTTGTGATCATCTCTTTATATGTAGTGTGATTAAATGTCTGACTGTTGGAGTAGTTCAACAAGTCAGCTGTCTCCACTGTCAACTTGTCTTCACCTGTCTCCATCAGCCTCTGTATAGACTGTGGGGGGAGGGGGGAGCTCTGCTGCTCAGAGAAAACCAGTGCTACTGGCAACTTAAAACAACTTACCAATATGACAGCTTTGCCCGTTCACTTTGTTTTATTGGCCATTTAACAGGGGGGAAAATACTCATAAATGTACGTTGATTAGTGTGCAATTACGTCTTCCAACAAGCTCATGCATTTTTAAACTTAGAATTAATCCATCAAAAATACATAGGAGTGGGTACCGTTTTGTGGAAATTGCCATGTTGAATACACTGGTCGAGATGGACATCGGTGTTCCACCTAGTCGGGTTTTATGTATTTGGGTAGAGTACAGCCACATAACTAGTACACTTTAAAAAGTTACTTTTAATTTAAAGGAGTTACTTTTGATCTTTAAATTATATATGACCATTTAACATTTGTACATGTATATTCTCATCATCTTTCTCATTATGTCTCTCTCCTCTTCATCTAAAATATAGTGTGTACACAGACAGTAGTAGAAACACACTGAGATGCACTCTAAATTGTACGTTTTTGAGCTCTCTTGGCTGACAAAAACATGTTTGTCCTACAGTGTCCTGTGACATTTTACACACTGTACCTTTAAGAACCTCTTAGGCCTTTTCTTAACAGTCTTCTACTTTAGTCACTCCTCTAACGACTGAGATGCTTTGTAAATAACTTTATCTGGATTTAGTTTTAACTTTACAGGAAAATTCTCAGAAGACAATCATTCTTAGAATTTCCTAGAATTTTGTAACTAGGAGCTCTTCTTACTACTAGTAAGCTTTGTGAATATGAGCCGCAGGGCCATAACATCTGTTGCTCCTCCTCATTGTGGTTTGCTGAAAATAGTTCTTTATGTCTCTCAGTAAAGACTGCATTTGGAAAAATGATGCATAAGAATCGAAACACCTAAAATTCCTAAAGTTTCTAAATCTTTGAACAGTTCTGAAAAGTTTCAAGGAAAGGTGGACTTTACACAGCTCACCTTTTTGTGCTGTGCAAAGTTGATAGTTCAGATTCTGAGGTCTAATGCTTAGACAGAAAGAAAAAATGGTAAAAATATGCATTTGTACCGAAGGGGAAAAAGTTGCACCTGCAGCATAGTGTGTGCTGTTTCGTGTTATTGGTTGTGGTTCTTCCCTAGTTTAAAAAAGAAAAAAGGCCAAAGCTAAGGTTTCACCTAATTGGAGCCTTATCAGGGTGAAGCCACTTTGATAATGTTTCATTGTTTTCCCGCTCTCTTATATCTAGCTGTGATCCCAGTCCCTGCCCAGATGGATACCCACAGATAATATTGCCAGAAAATTCCCCCACCCAGAGCAACCCAGCCTTAACCCCAGATCCTTCTGGGTAAGCTCCCATACTAAACAAATGACATTCAAATCAAAAAGGCCTTATTCTGTGAAAATCACATAAATTCTGACCGTCTTTCCTTTTTTGCTCAGAATGGGCCACCTTTCCCCATCCTCAACCTTTCACTTCCCCATGTCGGGCGGAGATGGTCAGTCTCTACAGAGGCATCGCTCCACCTCCACTCCCAATGTTCATATGGTCAGCACAGTGGACCCTACTGCTGCCAGCATCATAGAGGTCAGTGTAGGCTGTTGGTTTGCCTTTGCTTTAAGAGGATTCTGTTACCTCCACTATATTTACAGATGTGTAGTCATCAAAGTAACACTGCTGCATCTCTCCCCTTAGGAAGTAGTAAAGTTCAACAACACAATAGGTATGTTTTCCATTTTTCTCTCATCTGTTTTAGAATATGTTTTGTTATTCTGTGCATGGCATCTATTTTGTGCTGTCTCTTGTTTCTGTAGGTCCTGAACCCTCACCTAAGCCCTCCACCAGCCCACCCTCTTCTTTTGGCTCTCCAGGGAAGAGACCACCAAAGTCCCCTTCGGAACACAGGGAGCGCAAGCCTTCCTCATCTGACGACAAAAAGAAAGTGGTAGGTTGTCTTTAACATTATTCACTGGTCATTTCAGACATGAGAAATGTAGTGTGCCTGGAAAACCATAAGGAAAAAGAGATTTACTTACGGTGAGCTAGCAGTTCAACACATTCAGTCATTGTGTTGTTTTAGCACCGAGGAGGCAACAGAGATTCAAGTTACTACTGGGAGGTCCACTCTCGAGAAGTCAACATCCAAAAGAGAATAGGTTCTGGCTCCTTTGGAACTGTCTACAAGGGAAAGTGGCATGGAGACGTGGCAATCAAGATCCTCAAAGTCAAAGAGCCAACGCCTGAGCAGTTACAGGCCTTTAAAAATGAAATGCAGGTCTTACGGTGAGCAGTGATTTACATGACTTAAGCTTCTCACAACTGTTGTTGTTATTATCATTAACTCTGCAGACACTGGTTTTACTGAAACAATTTTACATTGTCATGGCACTTTAGCTCAACAATATGGTGACTGACCTTTTATTTGGCTGCAGATGAGGTAATGGAATTTGTAAGTTTCACCATTTCTGTTCTCTGCAGGAAGACCCGCCACGTCAACATCCTGCTGTTCATGGGCTTCATGACTAAGCCTAACTTTGCCATCATTACACAGTGGTGTGAAGGCAGCAGCCTGTATCGCCATCTGCATGTCTTAGAGACCAAGTTTGACACTATGCGTCGCATTGATGTGGCCAGACAGACGGCACAGGGCATGGAGTAAGATCTGCTGCAAAATTCCAGTTCACTATTAGCACTTAGTCAGGCTTATGTACTAGACATCAAGTCATTGTGTGCAATAAGTGCATCCTGTATGAATGGTAGAATGTAGAGATGTAAATGTTTGGCACCCATCAATTTAGTGTGCAAGTTTTTAAATTGTATTCAGACAGTTCTTTATTGTCCCTCTCTTTCAGTTATCTTCATGCGAAGAACATAATTCATCGAGATCTGAAATCAAACAGTATCCTTCTGTGTGTGTGTGTGTGTGTAAGTGTGTAAAAGAAGTCATTGTAAGTTTCAGAGCTTGGACAGCTGTACCTTTAACCGGTAACCACACAGGCTAATTTGAGCTTCATGCTCTGCTGTTATTAAAGGTTTAACCACACACAAGAAGCATTGCCTTTTAATAGACAGCGATGTACAGAGCAGCCAGAGTATTAAAACTGTAATGTGTCTGTACACTAGCACATGAAGAGAAACAAACACTATGTTGATTTTTACCTTGAAGACAAATTTCCTTGTTGTCATGAAGAGGCCAGTCTAAAATATTACAGCAGGACAGGCACAATCACTGCTCTTATGAATAAACATTTGAATGTGAAATTTGAATTTTTGTTGACTCAATCCACACTGTCCTCTGGACAATTTCTTTGTTTCCCATTATTGTCTTTGGATAGTTTCCTCTCTGTCGTTCTCACTTCTCTGAACTTCTTTCTTATGAAATGTTTATGTGGTAACTGATACTATGAAAATGTCCACCAACTGTGTTGTATTTTCTGAGACTTGCTGCCAGACATTTTTCTCCATGAGGGCTGGACTGTTAAAATTGGTGACTTTGGCTTGGCCACAGTGAAGTCTCGATGGACTGGCTCTCAGCAGGTAGAACAACCCAGCGGATCCATTCTCTGGATGGTAAGATCTAAAACTACACGATGACTTCAGTTCTGAATTCAGCAAAGTCGTGGTATTTCCTCTCTCTTTGATCTTATGCTAAATATTTTTAACCTGTTTCTGAAGCTGTACAAAATGTTATGAGTAACAGAAACAAGTCTGAACAAAATTGGTGGTATAACATTGTCAGGCTTTTTCTTTCTTTTTTTTTGCAGTGGTACATTGTTAGTTTTTTTTTTGTTTGTTTGTTTTCTTTACAAAAGATTTTTGGTAAACACATGGTTTTATAATTTTAAGTGGAAAACAAAGTAAAACATCCACCAGGTGATATCCTGACATAAGCATGGACTGTGTCTCTTACAAAACAAACTGCTGATGCATGTCATTACAGAGGCATGTCAATTTTGTCATTTACAACCTGTGTACTTATGATGGGGATGATAATTAGTCTTAAAGGGGTAAGTTATTTTCTCTGAAAAACAGTGGAGTCACACATTGTTGCTAGTCTTAACAGGTTTAATTATTTTATTGAAAGCACTCACCTTTGCTTGGAGCTATGTACTTTTCTTGGCAAGTGGTTAGTGTTGATGTACCATAAATGACATCACATCATGTCTGGACCACTAACTGTGACTCAGAATAATATTGAAATGTAACTGTCACTCTATATTGGGACTCTCGTAGTTTTCCATGCACCTTCTATTAAAACACTGTCACAACATCCTTACAAATGGCTAAATTTGTGTAGGTAAATAAAAAAAAAATTGTAGTAAATTAGTGAAAGTGTTTCAGTACGTTTTTGTTTTTTTATTTATTAAATTACTTTTTTTTCCCTTTAAATGTTGTTCCTCCCAGGCTCCTGAGGTGATCCGAATGCAGGACAGCAACCCATACACGTTCCAGTCCGACGTATATGGCTACGGAGTAGTTCTGTTTGAGCTGATGTCAGGAACCCTGCCTTACTCCAATATCAACAACAGAGACCAGGTTCCATTACCCAATTTATTCTTGTTTATGTTAATGCAACACTTTAAGATTCTGACAGACAGGATGAGCTTACTTGACTTTCCAACCATGAGGAAAAGCTGGCTGTCAATCACCACTAACATCAAATACCCATAGCACAGAACAACATATGGGTTACAGGGCCAATAAACTGATACATGTAGAAACTGTCAGTAGATAAACTGATGTACCGTAGGTAAAGAGATCCAATAAAATTACATGTCACACAAAACAGTATGGCAACAAAGCTTTTTCGGGTTAAATAAAACGAGGGGTGAAAAAGTTGTAATAACAATGCAAACTAGGATTCAGAAAATTAAAATTTACTGAAATGAAATGGGACTGGAGACTAGAATTTTATTATAATTGTAGCGATTTATTCATATATCCGTATGTACCCTATCTCCTCATTAATCCGTGCGCCAAACTGAACGAAACTTTTGCATGAACATCATCTCATGTACAGCATTTATTAGCATCTAAATATTAAAAAAAAAAGAAGATTCATCCAAATTATTTGGATATTGTGTTAATTTCATCATCCTACTGCTGTTCTCCATTGCCCATATGCAACATCACCCAAATTTGTGTCGGCATCAAAATTTTGTTTGACTCGCAACTAAATAAGGAATGAAGAATTTGAAAAAGAGCTGCAGGCCTGCCAGAACTGCCTGTAGGGTGGATTTTTGCTAGTTATTATAATTTAGTATTTTTGTTTTTCTTTGAAAGTTTTTAGCTTTCAAGGAATGTTTGTTTAGTTTTTGTTTGAAAATGTGGATAGTGTTTGTCAACAGCAGTTAAAGTATTACAGACAAACACAACACTTTGTAAAGGTAGTTGATTTACATTCATGTTGGCATCCCGATCACAAAAAAAAATGTAACAAAGCCTCATCAGATAGGTTGTGTCTACAGAACTGAGTTAATAAATACTATAATTAAAATAAGCTGACATTAATTAAAAACTAAATATTCAAAAACTAAACTTCAAACAACCCTGACAACCTGGTTTCTTAAGATGTTTTCAGACCTTGTGAATTGTGGTGGCAGTTCATTAAGTTCTTTCTGAAGCTCAATGTTGATTATGCTGTCTCCCCCTCTTCTTCTTTGTCAGATAATCTTCATGGTTGGACGTGGTTACTTGTCTCCGGACCTCAGTAAGCTGTATAGTACCTCACCCAAAGCAATGAAGAGGCTCATCGTTGACTGCCTGAAGTTTAAACGTGAAGAGAGGCCCCTTTTTCCACAGGTTAGTTTATCAAAAGTGTTCTGCAACATTATCAAAAACTGAAGGAACTTTGGAACCAGCAGGGGAGCGTAGCTTTTTTGTTTGTTTGTTTTTTTTAGTCTTGTGGACCGGCGGTCCAAACGACTAGTGTCAAACCATTGTCGTGCACTGTATGCTCCGCATGATGCGCTCAGTGCCATCCAAAAATAACATGAAAATCATTCAGTGGAATGTGGTATGAATGTACCGATTCTAATATAATATTCTCAATCGCTGAAAAAAAAAAATTCGGTGTTCTTTTTGTTTCCTACTGATTATTGCTTATGCTCCTTATGATGATGATAATACCTCCTGGTATTANACCCCAGTTGTCTTTACTATCATAACTGTGCTGCTTATTGTTTTTTACATCCTTCAGGGTTTTCTATCATCTTACTGGAACTGTGAATGTCCACAGGACTTCAGGGTCTCCGTGTCTTGTTTTGCTTTGTTTTTTCAGGAGCGTGTTCCCTTCATAGGCAGCCAAGAATTTAAATCCACTTTCTAAGTTCAGTGGGAATAAGAGGTACAGCTAATGTTAAAATGTCCCATGACCTGACATTGTGAAGGCTTTGTTTAAATGTAATCCAAGAGCAGAGATAAGCAGGCAGTTTTTACAGAGCCCTGTAAATAGGCATCACACGGTACTGCTGTCTTCTCTTAGCTAGGGAGGGCATTCTCGCCTTTTCATATAAAACACAGTGGAGAGTAAAAAAAAGAATTGCAACACTGATGCACAGAATCAAGTGTTTTGATTCAAGAATTCAAAATGGATGTATAAACAATATCACCATAATCCAGCACAGACAAAATAGTGGATTGTGCAGAGATCCTACAACTAGTGAATGAGAAACAGGATTGGTTTCGATACACGAATCCTTTTTGTGTGTGTAATTTTCTTAATAGGTGTCCTACATGGGTCTTTCAAAGAGAGTTTGGCATCCAGCCACAGTCCCAAGTATTTATAATAATCAACAGTTTCAATTTTGTGAACATTTAATAGACTGTAAGCTGGAGTTTCAAATGCATAAATGTACCTTACTGTTTTGGGTCACAGAGATTACATTGCTTGTATACAGGATAAATAAGAGGTCCAAGAATAGTTGTCTGAGTTCTATCCAAAAGATAATAATGAAACCATTTAAAGGACCACTCATCTAAATGGGCTGGGATTAATTTTCTCGACTAAGATGCCATGATCTACTGAATTGATCAACGAAGAGTTCTGGACAATACCGATGATTGTCAAGGGCTTTCAATAATATGATTGCTTACACAGACTGCAGCTGTTAAGCTGTGACAAGATGTAAATTCTGGCTGTTAAATGATGTTTGAATGCAGATAGATTATTTTGAGTATTTATAAAACCCTCTAAGATTTTGCTAGACAAGACAATTTTGAGATGGGATGGTAACAATTTAAATTATAAGGTCACCACTTTTTTTCTTTCTTTTTTTTTTGAGTGGGAGCATCTGTGCAGCCTTCCAGATTTTTGGAATATTTCCAGTAGCAAGTGATACATAAAAACTTAAATTATAAGTGTATCAATTAGCTCAGCACTGAGGAGAAGGGGGAGAGATCTAAATTGTTCTCACCCTTAGCTTTCTTTGGGTTTTAAGTGGCCAGTTTAAGTGCGGGCATATCAGTCTCAAGAAGAGAATTTGTTTTGGAAGAATTTTAGTTTGGAATACTTGGTGGAGAACATAAAGATTTTTGTTATAAAACAAGATACAACAACACTGTAGGCCACCAGTGGGGAATCTTGCACAGGAAGCTTTAATAGAAGTTCTGTAAATGCAAATCGGAGTGTTCTGTACAGATATATTTGTCATTGTGCTGACAACTTATTTCTGTATGTTGCCAATTGCAATATTTTAGAGTTCATTACGGTTTGAACATCCTAATTTATCTGTAAATTCAGTTTTATTTATATAGTGCCAATTCACAACAACAGTCACCTTAAGGGGCTTCAGACTATCCTTTAAACCAGGTGACTGCAAACCCAGTTTAATGATTCATCTTTAGTTTTCCTAACATTTATGTCCTTCCTCAGATTCTGGTAGCCATTGAGCAGGTTCAAGACTTGATGCCGAAAATCGAGCGGAGTCGCTCCGAGCCGTCGCTCCATCGGGCCGTCCATGCCGAGGACCTGAACCCCCTCCTGTTCCACACCACCAGGCTCGTGCCCCTCTAAGCTCACCCAGCACCCAGAGAGGCCGTCATCGTCCAAGACCGCAGCATTCCGATGCTTCAGAGAGGCCATACCTGGCTGTTCTCCACCACTGCAGAGCTGTGGAGCTGCAGCTCTCAGCAGCAAAACTCAGTTAAAAAAAACAAAAAAAACTGTAGAAGTTATCTTAAAAAAAAAACAAAAAAAAACTGTAGAAGTTATCTTAGTCTGACAGTGAAGCATCTTTTTAACAAATGACGCGCACACGCCCATCAGGTGAAAGAAAGGCCTTCTGTTTGTAGACGTATGTTAAAATGTCTCATCCGGCCAGCTGAGAATGTCCATCAACATCTTGACTTGTTTTTGACTCTCAGACCTGCTTTGGGGTTTGCTCAGTTGTTCTAAAGAAACCGTAAAACTCACATGGTTTGCACATACATTGCAAAAAGAGTGTAATTCAGACCTTTGAGGAGCACTGTAATCATAGCCAAAAACTTAAATCAGCCATAGATCTGGAGCTACTGGTTCAGGTCTCATGAACTGCTAACATACATCATGTTCAGCAGTCATGTGCCCCTTTCACTGTAATGCAGCATAAATGAATTGGAGACCTGAGATGTAAAGTCTGTGATTTGAAAACAAATAGACCTGTCTTGTATGCTTTGTAAAAGACTGGACATTTTCCCCCAGGGTAGACCTCAGTATTTACTGCTTTTACACATATTTCCACACCACAATGACGATGTCTGTGAGGAGGCAGTGAAATAAAACTCATACTTTAAAAATCCCAGAAAAGGAACTGGCAACTTGAGACGCTGAACTGTGCAAAGAAGTTTGGTTAAAATACTAGTTGCCTCATTGAAACTGTAATGGTCTTTCCCTGTACATAAAGCATATCAGTGAAAGGCCTGAATGTGGAGATTTTCTTCCACTAATGGAAAACAAAACATAAATATCTTTTCAGGGTAGATGTTCGTCAAGGAGGACCTCTGAAATCACTAAATTCATCTGAGGATCAAGTTTCCATTGATGCTGTGTTGAACTGGGGAAAAAGGGCCTGGCAGAATTGGCTGCATCTCCACATTAAAACATGTCTAGTAGCATACTACTGTTTGAGGTTTGAAAGGTATTTAATTCCTCAAATCCTGTGTTTAGTCTTAAGAATGTGCTGATCCAAACAAACTTGTAGTAAAAGCAGCAGCCCCCCCCCCAAAGTCCTAAAACATGGTTTAACTCTGGTGTCATTTAACTGGCACCACTGTGATATCGTTAATGCTCTAAGTTTCTAAGTCCACTGAATAGAATACAGGGACTAAATAGTTTAGCAGTGGATATTATTCATTTCCAAACCAAAATATGTTTTCCAAAGTGAAACATCTGTCAGGCCATCAGAGGACATTACCAAACTGTTGTTAGGATTATGTACAGAGAGAGGCTCAATAGACAGCTCATTGCTATTACAGTTATTAAACCATGTTTCCGTGCTGAGGCATACACCTTACAGCTCCTACACTGAAGGAACTCTGAGGCCGATTCCTTCACTCATTTGAGCAGAGTGCCATCAGCCTCTACACCACAGGACTGCCCATCCACAGTACTTTGTAAGATAGTCTTAAATAGTTTTAAGTGGTTTGTTGTATTGCTGCTACATATAGTGAGTGTTTTCTACACCTCAGAGATGGAACTGAATGGTACACATCTTCATCAGCGTCAGCTAGTTTTTCCACAGTCCAGAGGTTTATTCTTGATGCTCTCCAATGCTGCAGCCTCTGGTCCATACACATTTAAAATATTTCTGTAGCTGCTGGGCATGCCTTAACACTGTGAGGAGCTTGGCTGATTAGTTGCTCTAATTTAGACTTGAGAAGGTATGAAAAGTGAGGTGAAATCTTTTTTTTTTTTACAAATGCTAAAAAGTAAGACCACGTCTAAAGGTGAGCTCTGCTGTGACAGCCACCAGTGTATTCTTAAGAAATATATCTCAAGTCATGCAAATGAGGACAATGTCACACTCTTATACATTGATGTCTCCCCTCTCCATTACACTTATTCTTTCCAGGTTGAAATAGTGATAAATTTGTAGGGGCAAAACAGAATATTTCCCTGACCTTGGACCAGAAAGTGCTCAGAGACCAGAATACATGGCAGCGTTTTATTGCTTGCTTATCTGTCCGTTCATTATGTTACTCATGGTGTGATCGCTTGGTCAGGCTTGTATCCAGTTACTGTTTTCTTTTTGGTGACATAGCAAACAGTCCTGATTTCTTAGGAATTAAAGGCTTCCTTAATTAGTTAAGGATTTATTTAACCCCTCAAGGTAACTGCACTCAGGGTAATGCTTCACCGTGATGCAGTGTCTTTCCAAGAAATCTGGATGTGTAAAGAGTTCAGCTGCAATGGTTAAAAACTAGCTGCCTTTAGCTGTTCTGTAATGGTGTGTTGCTGTTGTAGAGGACAGTGGCACAGCCACGTTATTGGGAGTGCCTGAGGATTGAGCTAACATTGTTGTACTCTTCTGGTATTGAATGACTACCCGTGCCTTGTCGATATAGTTGTCGCAGAACAAGGTGCATGAGTGATGTCTTAATAGTTAGTGGTTGGTGATCCCGTTTTGTTAATACGTATGTCTGACTGAAAGAGCTGAAAGAATTCATAAACTGAGTTGTCTGCTTTTTTTGTTGTTGTTAGGTTTTTGTTTTGCTGGCAAAGGGGGAATAAATCACAACAAAACCATCAGCAATCAGCCAGACTTATTTTAAAGATCTAATTTGGTTGAGAAATGCAGTCTGTACCACCCTAATTAGCACTGTTAATAGTAGTAGTATCATACCTTAACGCATTCTTCAGTTTTACTAGAAATGCACGTTAAACCAGTGTCAGATTTTTAAAATCACATGGAAGCAATAGATATCATGTATTTTCTACAGAACCTTTAGTTTCTCCTTCAGAGTGGATGATCCCTGAGGGAGCTCTTCCTTTGCTTAGCTGAGTTCAGACTAAGTGGGTCAGATATAATTCTTACAGGGGTTGGACTTGTGTGGCACAAAAGTCGGCAGTGGGATGAGACTGGATGAGTTTAGTGCTTTTTGCTGCCTCATTTGGCTGGGACGATGTCGTTTCCTTAAAGTCCAGTCAGGCAGCAGTTGAACAAACTGCACCCTATGCTGTTTTTCAAACTGTCTGATGTCCTAACTGTTCTCAGTTTGAATGGCTGCTCTTCAAACTTTCAGTGCACTTTGAAATAAAGAGTGACAGCCTTCACAACTGAATGAATTTTATGTAATTTCTGGCTAGTTTGTAACGGTTCCATTTTTGGCTTGTGCTGGCTTCCAGAAGACTCATGTAGTCATGTGACTATAGGCACAACTGAACTGCAGCTACCAAGTGAAGGAAGAGCAATATATCTGTTGATACAGATATATTGCTCTTCCATCTGTTTGGTTAAAAGGACCTGAAAGAACCAAGACTAGAGTCCTCTTTTATCGAGGAGTGTCATATGACCAGACTTAAAAGTAACTCCTGAGGAACTGTTCCTTCCTCTCAGTCATACAGGGTCGTCAGAGTGCTGTCGTTTCAGAGGTGTTGACTTTCTGGCTGGTTGTGGTTCACTCAAGTGTGAATGGAGCAGCAGGTATGGAGTGATGATTCAGTCTTCTGTGAATACTGCAGGTGATGCGACTGACGTTAAGCAGAACAGATCTTAACACCTGCGTCTGTCACTAATTAACTGACACCTTGATAGTTTCATGTTAATCTAGGGGCTGGGTACCCTGACTGTTGATACTCATTCCAGTCATGGGGTGGCTGTGGGAGGGAATTTGTGAAACCAGCGTTTAGAAAAACCTCTTCTTTTTTTTTTTCTTATTTATTGATATATTTGCAGATGTTAAACTGCAAGTGCAACACTCTGAGGTGGACCAGATGTTTACTGGGAATGTTTCGTCTTTCAAATGTTCACCAGCGCGCTCTCTCTCTGTTTCTCTCTATCCAATATGAATGTTCTTTTAGGCATGGTACTGTTGGCTCCTCCAAATTACTTGGACTCTGATGCTGTCAAAAGCAGGGGCATTTTAACCAACTTTGATTTCACACATCCTGAGCACAAATTAGGTATCAACAGGTTATAGCACCCTTTTAGGGTTTCACTACAACAGCAACACTTAGAGAACTGTAACTTATAATGTGGAGGGCGGTGTGTTTGAAACTTGAGCCTGTCCAGTGATATTTAAGTGTAACTTGGGTATTTGAATGACCTGAAGCTGCTGAATAAAATTTTTTTTTTTTCCTAAATGAGCTGCTTTTTATAAACTTTCAGCAAAAGCAAGGACAGATTTTTTTTTTTTTTTTTAATCGATAATGTAAGATCAAGAATGCTTTAGAATAATGTCAGACCAGGTTTTCTGTGCATCAGTTTAAAAAAAAGAAAAAAGAGTTTAGAGAGCTTTTTGAATCATTTTGGCTCAATTTTGCATTAAGGTGGTGTCTCCTAAATGTGTTTATCTGGAGGACGGAGAACAGGCGCCACATCCCTGTTCAAATGGACCTGAACGGCTTCAGGTTATGTGAGATGCTCACAGGGGAACCACAGGGCGGGTGGGGTAGGGTTGGTGACGGACTAGACTCTGCACAACTGTTTTTACAGAGGATGAGAGAGCTGTATCAGAGTAGTTTTTGTCTTTTCATATCTGTAGGTGAGTTGCAGTACTTGTCTATAGTTTCTGAGGTGTCAGGGGTGTTCAGTTTGCAATAAATGGTATTTTCTGCTGTGTACAGTCTTTTTTTTTTTTCTTTTTCTTTTTTTAAATTACAAAAAAATTTCTTGTTACTATTTTTGTGTGATTTCAAAAGAACAAAATTATTTTAATGTGTAAAGCAAAACTTAGTATTTTTTTTTAAAAGAGTTTTTTGTCTCAAGTAATGATGCAGGATTTATTCTTTAAATAAATGAATTCAGATGTTTTCTGTTTCAGCTTTCTGTACATTTGGGCTTCGTTTCTGGAATGTCACTTTTGTGTTTGTCGGTTTTGGGACACATTTCTCATTTCTTCAAATATATCTGGAAGTTAACGAAAGTGAAATTAACTCGTAACTGTAACTCTTAATTGTTTTTTTATATAATGATTTCTAAAACAACTTAAGTTTAAAACTAAATGTGTTTTGGGGAAACTCGCGGTGCAGGGTCAAAAGAGGAAGTGGTTATTTTTAAAGCTCCACCACAGATCAGTAAACAGCATGCCAGAAACAGGAAGTCTGACAGCAAGAGGATCGTTCAGAGTCTAAGAACACTGTTTACACTCTAAGAAATACTTTTCCAGATTTGTCGTCAGTAAGTAGTTTATTAAAGAGGTGTAATATTTTACAGAAACAGTTGCTTTTCAAAAATGTCTTTCTTGAAAAAAATGTGCGACGAAGACATCGAGAGAAACTTGGCAACAATCATATACAAAAATAAGTACAGTAATGTACCTTTGACTGAAATGACATTATACATACAGTAGATAAAGCTGCTTGTTACAGGACACCAAAGGTGCCAGAAAAGTTTAGATTCAAGTGCATGAAAAAATTTGAGCTTTAAGCAAGCAGTTATAAAATGGTTCTCTTAAGGAAGCCTTTCCAGAAGGTTTTCCTTCTAGCCTCCTGCACAGGGTTTTTCAGTTGGCAATAACTTTACAATGATATTTACTGTAAAATATTAAGATCATGAAGTTTGATGTCTATATTCAGAACTTGTAGCCCAGTCCAGATCTGCTAATGTGGCAGAACAGTGTCATGGCAAAGCACATTCCCAAGACCTGTGAACAAATCAGAAAAGTAGAAATTAAACTGGAAAATACTGTCTATGGGATATCACTCTGAACTCTTCATACAGTCACAAAAACAAGTTTTTGTGACTCAATATGTGACTTTTTTTCACATATTGAGTAAATAAAAAAATCCTCTAAGTCAGTACCTACTAATTTACTAAAATAACATGATTCACCATTTTGATAATGCATGGATAGTTCTTGATTTTTGAAACCAGGGTTCTTACTCCCCACCACTGACCATTGCGTGCTCATAGAGGATAATCTGATTACTGGAGTTCTCATTTAATATATAGGATCTTTACAATATGAAGCCCCTTGAGGCAACTACTAACTGGTGCCACAGTATAAATAAAACCAAATTATGTACAGTATAAGGCAACAATTTTTATATGGGTGCTGCGTATCAATATCTATTTTGCCAGCAAAACTTAAGGTTTCTTAGCATTTTGTTACAGTGAAACGATCAATTCGTTCACTTTTAACGTTGTGGCTGATTGGTGTATATGGCACAAACTGGAAACATGTCTAAGACGGATCATAAATATGCTGCCAGCATCCATATTTTTTTGGCTTTTATCTAATTAGCAATTTTGCAGATACACTGTACCTGCAGGTTATTGTTTAACCCAGTGTTTTTCAACCTTTTTTGTGCCAAGGTACATTTTTTTCATTGAAAAAATCCCGAGGGACACCACCAGCCAAAAATGTTAAAAAATGATACTCTGTAGCCTATATTAACCCCACGGGTTCACTTTACTGTGATTTAACAGTTTGACCATCAGCTTACCTCAATAATACAGAGGACAATGACAGAGATCCCAATGGTTAGGAAATTATCCTCAAACGAATTCTTCATCTTGTTCAAACAACCCTGCACACACAACATACATTTGAAATGACCTGCAGCAATAAGAATTTGACCTCTATAGTACATTAAAGCAAGTCAATCTGAGATGATTAGAGATGAGTCTACCGTTTTCCAGTAGTCTGTCTTTGAGCCCGTACATTCACTGGAACAGCAGGAATCAGGCACTTTTTCCCCCCAGTCAGTTGCATTTTTGACTCCACAGCATTCAAACTAAAATGATTTTGACAAAAAATATATATTTTACAGCCATTCGTGTCTACATGAAATGAACTGTATGTACATCTCCAACCTGACACACTTACTGTTTTCTGAACAAGATCCCAGTCACTTAACAAATCTGTTGTTGAATTTCCAGCCTGTTTTTTTGCATCATCTAAACCCTTGTTCAGATCCTTTGCCACCATTTCACCAATCTAAATAGTAAAGGAAGATTTGCAGATTACACACAATGTAAACATTCACTTTAAAACCAAAACGGTGTGTGTCGTGTATGTGCCACATACTTCTTTCTCATATACAAGTAGCAGACACGCTGCAGTCAGCTCCACCAGCATCAGAAGGAAGAGCAGCAGGAAAAACTGAAGAAGGTTTATGTGAGTGTTACTCTTTAAAATGCTTTACACACAGATATGAAACAGTACTGCATAAAGAAGGTACCCTATCCTACTTCCTTATTCACAGTGGGTTGCCGCAGCAGGGAGCTCCACATATTTGATTAGGCAATTTATTTTATTTTATTTTTTTACACTAAATGCCTTCCTGACCCAACCCCAAAAGGATTTTTGTCTCCTACCAGGACTGAACTGGGGCTCATTTGTTTGCTTGGTAACCATATAAACCACTAGGGGTGGCTGTAGCTCAAGAGGTAGTCTGCTTGCCAAATTATCCTTGAGCAAGATACTGAACACCAAGTTGTTCTCTCATGTGTTCATTGGAGTGTGAGCGCATGCGAGTGTTTGATAGAAAGCACCTGTGTGTAGAAAATTGTGCTTCTGTGAATGTGTGAATGAGGCATTTTGTATAAAGTGCTTTGAGTGCTCATGCAGAGTAAAAAAGTGCTATATAATAACCAGTTCATTTACAGAAGATTTAAATACATTAGCTATTATATAGCACTTTATACATTTAAGTGCTATCTATCTAAGAAATCGCACAAAATGAACACATCAGGAGCAACTCCGTGTTCAATATTTTGCCCAAGGATACTTTGGCACGCAGACTAGAGCAGCCTGGAATCAAACCACCAACCTTCTGATTAGTAGCTGACCTGCTTTACCTCCTGAGCTTAGGGGGTGGAGGCTATTCAAGATATCATTAAATAAAAAAATAAAAAAAGTGTAGATACAATGATGAGAGAGAAAAGCATAGTTTTCAAAGCACTTTGAAGGGTGTGTTCACCCAAAATAAGAACCAAGCTTTCTTTCTCCAGTGCTCTCCCTCTCTGTAGATGTTTTATAATGTGCATAACTGATGTAGGTGTCAGATGTGTGTTTGGGAAACAGTGGTAAAGCACCCGAAAATAGGGGGAGTGTTAAAGAGCTGAAAAGATAAAGTAATCAGATGGAGTAGAAAACACAACAACCACTCTGCTCTGTGTGTTACCGTCAAGAGGAGACAGCGGTTCTCCTTGAGTGCGCCCAGGAATCCCAGGAAGGACACGCATGTGATGATGATGCCAGTGATCAGCAGGATGTTGGCTATATTGAAGCTGGCCAGGGACGGGGTGAGAGCCGCGAACCTTAGTTTCACCATCATGTAGGCACCGAAGCTCAGCACGGCCACACCACACATCTGACAGAGGAGAAGACACACTGCAACCAAGTCTGAGATACACCCTTCAGAGAACACTGAGCTGCACCAGGGGACCAAGTTTTGCTTCAGTGCTTATACTGCTGCTACAGGCAGAAGTATAATGGAGTACATTTAAGTACTTCTGCTTTTTATTCTTATGAAACAGACTTCTGTCAAATTTTGAGTTCATAATGAATGAAAGGAGATGATAAAATATTGATACTTTTCCTCTGTATGGCCCCTGTGACTCAAGCACATTACATGGAAAGACTGCAGGAAGTGTGTGATGTACATTTTGTCATTGTTTGAATTTAGATCAGAGAGAAGATTACCAGATATCTAAAAATAAATATACATGTGAATACCTAAATAACACATATATGTGGGCATAATCTGGGCTACTTTTAAGTATTAAAGGCTCACTTATGCCATTGACAAGTGGGTTAGATGTTGCCCAAAAGTCACAATCTGACATCTAGCTAATATAAGGTGGATTTATTGCTGAGTTGAGCCAACCGGCCAAATGTTGCCCCTGAAAAACTGCAAATCTGGGTGCTTCTAAATACCAAACGTTTATGAGTTAAGTAAACAATCCACTGGATATTTAGTCATCTGAACTCAAGATTTGAACTTGAACTTGAAACAGAATCTCCTGTAATTTCACCTATGAACAATAATAAATTGATTTTTCATTTTAACCGATGATTTAAACGTGTAAGACCTGACTGTTATTCCTGATGTTTACATGTAAAGGCACCTCCTGTTGTGCTGTTTCTGTGGGTAAACTTCTGCAGCCAGACCAGCTGAATAAGCTAGCTCACACTGCCTTTCTAAAAATGAACAAACAAAATTAGCTGTCTTTGTTTTAATTTCCTCACCAAGATGGTGGTTATGTCTTAAGCAAAGTCTGTAGGCTGGTTTTTATTATAAATGATGTGCAGAAACATAAGCACAGACCAAACCTCTGCCATCTACCTGCTCGTTCTCCCCTCAAAAAAAGCTGCCATGTTTTGAAACCTGGAAGTTGGCAGATCTGCTTAGAAGATACAGTTTTTATAGTGCATTACATTTCAGGGTGAAATGAACTTTTTAAAAGCACTTTCACAAAGGTTTATTCAATATAAAGAGGACCTATTTTCATTTCCACCTTTGTGTCTTTAAGCTTGGACTCTACTAGGACAGCTGTGCCTGATTCACAGTTTAAATCCTTGGGGTGTTGGTGTAGTTGAGCGGTTTAAGCTCCTCGCCCTTAAAGGGCATCCCTCCCTTTAACCCAGCTTTCCTCTGATTGGCTGCCCACCAACGTAACAGTATATACACAGTTCAGCTAAATTGGCTATAATTTTGAAATACTTTTTGTGCATTAATGAGTCATAATAATAACAACACAAGCTCAGTAAATAAATAAAACCGAAGAGCCTTTTTTCATAGTGAGTACTTTTTGGTATAGTAGTTACATTTAAGTGATAGTTTGAAAGAATTGGAACATCTGGCAGAATATTTGTAATCCAAAGTACCCACTTGAACCATTTGCACAGCTCTTGCTAACTAATTTTCACACAATCACACATCTGTCACACCTTACTGTTTAGTTATGAAAAATGTGTGGATGATTGTGGCTGATTCATACGTACAAAACAAAGCAAGTTGGCGGCACACATGGTGTACTTTAAACACTTGAGGCACTTGTGAGCCATCTTGTAACTCCTCCGGTCCGACCTGCAAGGAGAAAACGTTATTATTTTTCGTCTACTGTAATCATCTGAAAACAGCCCGAATACGATCATCACTTAATGCAGCAGATCGCGCTTATGCATTGCGTTTCTGTGTGGGTGTGTCCGTCTTAAAGCTGCCAAAACGTCATGGCCACAGTGCGGGGAAACGACGCTGACACATCTCGCTTCCTGTGTTCCCTCTCAGTTTACAAGCAGAACAAAAATTCTTCTTCTGAACAACATGGATGCGTTATAGTTTGGGAGGGTTTGAATTACATCACAGGGGGAGGAAATTTAATTGTGGAAATACCTAAACTTCCCCAAAACACAAGGTGACCTGTTCTATGTACGAATCTCCTGGATTTGTTATAATTTGTGAAAAACATTTAACTGTTGCCCTCTTTCTAACTGATCTTTGCTCTGAAGATGAAAAGAGACCGATCATCTTCGTCACATGTTTAAAGCTACTAAACTACAGCTGATATATTTTGTTTTTCACTTAAGCCAGTACATATCAATGACACTTTCAGATGACTGCCTATTCTAGATTACATTTTTAAGATTTTCTTTTTCCACTTTTTGATCTTCACTAGGTTTTCTTTTCTGACTTGTAAGTATTCTTTAGAGATTTAACATCAACACATTTCTAAACACTAAAGAAACATCTTCACAATATTCTGAGGATTTGGAGTTCTCCCTAAAACAAGAAATAAGCAGGATGAGTGAAGAAATAAAGTTTAGCTCTTACCTATTTGGTTGAAATTGATATCTGTTTGTCTGTTTTCAGCCGTGTGGTTACTGAGCTCGTCTGCTGTTCGCACTTCCCCTTCTCATAGTGCTGTGAACCTTGCAAAGCACAGTGTATCATGGGGTTTTCAGCAGCCCCTCTCACTTCCTCTTCCTAAAGTCAAGCAAAATGGAAAGAAACTGATGACTGAAAAAGTGCAACGGTGGCAGCCAATAGCAATGCAGAGACAGAAGATGCATGTCTGTGACACACTGCTTATATTTGGACATGCACAAATTAAAAAAAAAATGTCTGTGGTCAGCAGCTGTAGGGCCAAAACCCCTCACTGATGTGAAATTTATTATTAATGTTTGAACATTTATTGCAGAATGTTTATTCAGACAGTGAAGTCTGAATCATTCTTTTCATTTTTCTTTTCATTGAAGACATTAAAACAGCTAAACACAACTTTATGGAAGTCTGTACCAAATAAAAGAAAAAAAAATCCCAACCATCTACTGTGTTTCATAGTCTGTGTCATGTGAAGAACACACACTGGTTTTCAGTTTACAGTCTTGTCAAAACTTAACTTGTGTAATTTCTCACCTTCTGAATGCAGCATGTGCCAAGGTAGGTGTTATGGCCCGAGCCAGGCTCAGAGAAGGGCAGCCATCTGTTATGACTGTTTGTCTATGATGTAGAAAGAAGCCCTGATAAACTTTCAAGGATCATATATAAAACAAGTTATATCATTTAAAGGCTCATCCTCTTGCCTTTTGTCCTTTTTTTTAAGCACTTGAGAATGTTGCTTGTTATGGCTGTAAAATGGAGAAAGAAAAATTGTTTTTCAAATTTCCTATATAACGGGACAAAACACACTGATCAAGAATTTCAGGAGCTGAAGAAGTTTTTTTTTTTGTTTTTTTTAAATAAAAATCCGTCAAATTTGAGCCCACAGAAGGATCTCAAGCCCAGTGGATGCTTTCTTCACAATCTGATACTTCATCATCTGTTCAACTTGTAAAAATTATTTTGGCATTTCCCGTTTGCGCACTTTGACACTCGTTTTCAGTGCAGTGTCCTCATACTGAGATCATCCATTATTATCATCAGTGTGCCAGGGTTGAAATAAAGTCACATTTTATCTGTGCTCCACATACAGCCACGCTCCACATATGAATGAGCACGAGCAAACTGAAGTTCAAACAGAGTAAGGTTGACTGAGCACTGGCTCACTTTCAGTGTGAAACTAAACCACACCTTCTCAGTGGACCACTGGGCAAACCCCTCAACTACAATAGTCTGTGGACATAAATAGAGCGATACATTACCGTATGATACATTACTCTATATGAGTCAGAGTATATGTGTACTTATTTAAAGATGACATCACTATTACCTGTAGGTGTCTGATAAACACCCACCTTCATAGCAGTGTTGTGTGGGAGCAGGGACAGTGACACATATGAGGAGGAGCTCACCTTTAGAGGAAGTGTGCAACCACAAATAGCGATTTAAGATTAAAACAACCACCATGTAAAAAACAGGCTACTTAATGCACCTGGTGTGTCATGTGTGTTTCAGCTACACTAACAGCATAGGCACCACTTTTGTTTAGAGTGAAATGCCTTTGAGGATCCTCCTGCTTTTCTTCAAGCACCAGAGAGTCTTGTGTAGTCCTGAGGTTTACATTTTGAACTCGGTTGAATGAATTGCCATTCAGGGTTCTACAAAGACAGTATTTGCTCAGATGGTTTAAACACATTGAAGGTTGAATGAAAGTGAGTCAAAGTTTAAATGTATCCTCTTCCATTAAATATTTTCTCAGTTCATACCAAAATTACATACTAATAACATATTTTTAAATGTAAAGACTCTTTTTAATACTTGATAATCATTTGTTGGATCATTTGTGAGATGGGTTCTAGAACTGCAAGCAGCAGCTGAAGGCAGCCTAACTGCAGCAGCTGCTTGTTTGTGGGTCTTTCTGTCTTCAGTAACTGAAAAGCTGCTCTGTTGGGTTGCAATGAGTTGACTGATCTAGTCGTTGAAGAAAAGAGAAACTCTTGGATTACCGTACTTATCCAGCATGCTTTGGGTCATTACCCATTTGCACCGTGAAGTGCTGTCCTATCAGTTCTGCAGCATTTGGCTGAATCTGAGCAGAGATTATAGCCGAGTACACTTCACAGTTCACCCTGCTACTTCTATCAGCTGTCACATCATCAATAAACACAAGCGGGGTGGGGTTTTTTTTTTGGATCATGTGGTGTGTTTGCTTTCTCTTCTCATCATTCTGGTACAAGTTCATCTTGTTCATCTTTCATCGCTCCAAAGAAGACTTTTTGGAACTCTGCAGGGTTTTAGATGTTTTTCTGGTTAATTTTAATATGGCCTTCCTGTTCTTAAGTGTAACCAGTGGTTTGCACCTTGTGTAACCCTTTTGCATTTCCATTCATGAATGATGCACCTGCATCCCTGAGAGCAGTCTTGAATTGCTGGGGTTAATTTGTAATTACTGAAGTTGTAGTAAAGTTAAATTTGGTGAATCAGTTATACTTTACATTGGTTTATCAGTGACTTCTAAGTTGCAGTAATTATTTTTACCCACTGCCTCTTGAGTTACCGGTCTGCTGCTCCATTTCTTCCTGGTTTGTGCAAAAGATGAGGCTGAGGGTGGAGCTGGCTTAAATGCAGAGTACAGTCAAATGGACTTAACCATCTGTTGTGACGACATGGGGGGAAAGGGTTCTTTTTTGTGTTTTAAATATGGTTATTATCTCTTTAAAATGGTTTACCAGTTACTATACAAGTTGAGCTTTCTCTCATTTGGGCAGTTCAGTTGGTTGAGTGCTGTTATTTTGTTAAGCATATTGTTTGCATAGTTGACCTCTTTTATAGGTCCACTGATTTCTTAACTTATTTTCATGACTTTGTATTTGTTGATATTACATATATTTTTTGTTTTCTTGGGTACATTAAAACCCACAGTTTGGAAATTATACCTGTGCCTATATGTCCTTGGCTGCTTGGTCCATGATAAGTGGTCTTTCAGACCTTTTGTGTTGCTGAGCAGGTCAGTGCATTCATTCTTTTATAGAATGTACCAGACTGATTATTTGGCCACTTCTAAAATTTTTACTTTCTCTCTGATAGGTTTTAGTTTTTCAGCCTAATGATGGCCTTTTTCACCTGCACTGGTATCTCTTTGCACCTCATATTTAAAATGAGAGTGAAAAGCTATAAAATGCAAATTCAACTTCATATTTTATGTCATTTGTCATGAAATAACAAGGGAACAGGCCTCACCATGAAACATCTTGTCACTCAATTGTCACATCACTTTTGAGCCTCTGACAATGGGGGACTGTGTATAAACATGGCTGTAACTGCTGAAGAATTTTTTGTAAAATCCCTTAAATTAAAGCTAAAAGTCTCCAGATCAGTTACATCTTGGTTGCTTGATTTAAATCACATACAGTGCACAGATACAAGACTACAAAAACTGTATATTTATCCAAGAAAATTATGGATCTAACTGTAGCTAGTTGCTCTCAGTTTAAACCCATTAACATTTGATTCTAACAAGTTGTATTAGTAGTCTTGCAACAGTAGTTACCCTGAAACCATGACACATACCAATTAAACTGTAGGAATGTCTTAAAGACATAAAGACCTAATCAGGCCCAATCTTAAAGACCTTATAGTATCACATCACCCCAATAGAGCACTACACTCTCAGATTGCTGACTCCTACGCTTCCTAGGGTATTTAAAAGTACAATGGGAGGCAGAGCCTTCAGCTTTCAGGCCCCTCTTCTGTGGAACCAGCTCCCAGTTTGGATTTGGGAGACAGACACCCTCTCTATTTTTAAGATTAGGCTTAAAACTTTACTTTCTGATAAAGCTTATATTTAGGGTTGTATTTTAGTGCTATTTATATGGCACCAAATCCCACCAAACAGTCACCTTAAGGTACTTTATATTGTAAGGTAAAGACCATAAAGTAAATACAGATAAAACCCAACAGTCAAAACAACACCCTATGAGCAAGCACTTTGGCAACAATGTAAAAAAACCCAACTTCCTTTTAACAGGAAGAAACCTCCGGCAGAACCACGGGACAAAAAACATGCTGTGGAAGAGAGCCAGAGATTAATAATAACTGATGATTAAATGCAGAGTTGTGTAT
>JASGAU010345497.1:0-21411 GCA_030220045.1 Australoheros facetus | reverse complement strand
TTAGCAATGACCTTTTGTGTCTTGCCCTCCTTGTGCAAGGTGTCAAAGGTCATCTTTTGGACAACTGTCAAGTCAGCAGTCTTCCCCATGATTGTGTAGCATACAGAACAAGACAGAGACCATTTAAAGGCCTTTGCAGGTGTTTTGAGTTAATTAGCTGATCAGAGTGTGGCACCAGATGTCTTCAATATTTTAATTTTCTAAGATACTGAATTTGTGGTTTTCATTACTTGTCAGTTATAATAATCAAAATAAAAAAAAAACATTTGAAATATATCAGTCTGTGTGTGTGTGTAATGAATGAATATAATATACAAGTTTCACTTTTTGAATGGAATTACTGAAATAAATAAACTTTTTCATGATATTCTAATTTTATGACCAGCACCGGTACTTGGGTGCCACATTTGTGCAAGAAATACCCAAACAATGTACAGTACTGTAAAATTAGGGAAATATGCGACTAGTCGACTAATCGTCACGACTGTCACTGTCACTAACTCTGTTAATCTTGGCCTGATTTTATTAGGTCTAATATTGTTAGTTATTTTGAAGTTTTACAACATAACCTGAAGAGCACCTAGTCGCCAGGAACATCCATGTGTAAAATAAAAACATATGCAGGAGGAAGATACTAAAAACTTGCATACAGTACATATACGTAAAATACAGCACTGACCAAAAACTGTTACTTTTCATACTCCAACAGTAACAACTTGCCTATCCAGACTTATAGTCTTTCTGGAGTAGAAGCATTAGCATATATAGGCTGAATATATAGGAAGCTACAAGACACAGAAACAGCCTCAAGACAGAACTGAAGCTGCTGGAAAAAACGTGTCCTACTTTCTTCAAACAATTGCCCGTTTCTTCTACAGTGCTCAACTCTGGGAGAAATGAGAAGTGGGGGACAGATTTGATAACAGCTCCCAATTACCATCAATAAAAAGAAACTGTTTCTTTGAGTGAAGAAATTCTCCCTCTCTCTTCCCATGGTGGTTTTGGACTGTGTTAGGGTGACGGTAATGGGGGCCAGGCTTATTTCACTAATGATTTAACCATGCTTTTGTCTGTTTCTCTGCCTGCTAACTGTGTCCTCGGGAGAATGGCTACGTTAATCCAAAAATCTGGCTTCGGTTTGGAAAGCGTTCACAGCTGTCTTCCTGTGTTATGTGAAATCAGGGAGTTTATTCCAAAAGGTGACAGACACTGGTACAAATATAAAAAAGAAAAAGAAAAAGAAACAATCAGAAAGGTAAAAGTTAAAACAGGAAAAGAGGGGGAAAAAAAGATCTGACTACTCCATCATTTTCAACATTTCCTAGTTTTACAGACATGGACCTTAGTTTTAGCAATGTGAGCAATAATCTCTTTCTGTAGTTTGAGGATGGTGATAAGGAGTGGGCTAAGAAATGATGCTGGCATCAAGAGCTCTGAAGAAAATACTACATCATCCAATTAAACTGAACACAACACCATCCCTGCTCTTAACTGCCAAATGCAAAACAAACTAACAACAGCAGAAACTAATGGATACTCGAGACCGCAGAGGCATCGAGAGAGGGCTAATGTCGTTCTGCGGCACTACCCTTCCAGGTAAAATGCACATAGGACCAAGGCAAGAAGATCCCTATGAGTTAAAAGCTTTGAAAGAGAGAGCCCATGTTCGCTTTATGCAACCCCTTTGCCTGAACAAGCATTTCATCCCCCTTGCTTCCTCCAACCAGCCACTAACAGTTTGAGTTGGTGCACTGTGTGAAATTAAGCCTGACGGGTCTCATTAAAAAAAGCAAGTCAGTATTTTTTTTCCCTTGGCATAGTTGAGATTTGAAAATAAGTGTCATTTCAGCATTAATATTGGAATTTCTCCATGTGCCACATGCATCACTTTTCTAAGCAGATTTAGGAATTACGGTCAACTGCAGAAAATTTTTTCCCCTACAAAAACATGGGGTGAGAGCATTGTTGTAACTGGCTTCCCTCTAGCCCTGTACAGTAACGTGTAGCCTCTCAGCACAAAGCACCAAATAAAAGCAAGTGTTGCAAAGAAGATAAGGGTAGCCTTTTTCTGTGAAAGGTCAAGTACAGCACATGAAGTATCTATTGTTATTATGCACACAAACAGTAAGAGCTGTGGCGACGGAGGCACGTGCAAACAGAACAGGACCTAAACCTGCTGAGACACAGCAGCACAGATGGCTGCTTTTTACCCAGCTGGCACTGAGACATATTGAAACAGAGATCATTAGTGAGGTAAAAAGTGTATGACAATGTTAGCAAAGGTAGATTAGTCATCAACAAAATACTTAGAAGTAGAAAAAAGTCTCAAACTTGCAGCAAAGCAGTGAGACTGCCAACCATATATATGAGATATTTTTTTCTTTCATCGGAAACATTGGAAACAAGCAACTGTTAGGGAAATCTGTTCTGTGCAGTCATTTATGAAATCTTACTAAGAAAATATGACCGTGGAGTTTTTAAAAAAATGATCTTGTTTCGTTGTCACGAGTCATCGCTTACTCGGTTATGCTCTGCCCGACTGCTCGGATCAGCTGGTTGTCGTATTTGTGGCGTTCAAACGTGCTGCCGATGAGGAAGTTGCAGAGTTCTCTCGTGGATAAATTATGGAACATCAAGACTCATAACATGGCTGAAGATGCCGATACATCAGTATAATAGCTAAGAAAGCGCCAAGTATAAGAAATACATATCAATAAGTTGGCAAACATACTTATAGCTGCACAACATATATCTGAAATCACTATGAAATTTAACATTTAGCAATATTACATGTATTAAGTATTCAACTCTTCCAAAAGAATAGAGACACTAAATACAACAAGTTTTCTCTCAAGTCAATCTGAAGCTATCAAAGCCTCCCTCCTTTTAACAGGTAATCTAATGTGTGTTTGCAGTTTGAAAGTAGGACAAGTGTGTTTTATTTTTTCTTCTCTTTTTTTGGCACTGAAAGCAGAAAGTAAGCTCATCTGCCATCACAGCATGTTTGAAAGTAAATCCTGGTCCAAAAGCAAACTGACTCAAAAAGGTCTTTCACTGACGTGGGAAACATTGTGTGTCTATTATGGGTCTATCAGAACATAAAAAATACTGCCACAGTCATGGATGCTGAATAAGTATAGACAGAGGAGTTGAAGGCTACATTTTTAAGAACTTCTCACTGGGCAGGGGAGGGAGAGGGGGAGGGGGTGATAAGCGGAGTATTTGCATCTTTGACCATGCCCAGAGGGGATCTATATGCCTTCAATTCACTCCCATACACAATACTAATAATCTAATATTCCACTGCATGCATTAGGTGCAGCAGATCTCCTGTGCTACTTCAGTTATTCAGGTCATTATGCACAAAGCCATATGGATAGAGCATTCTTATAAGTAAACTGCAACGCTTGGAGCTGTAGCAAATCACACCCCGCAAGTCATCAAGTTGTGAACACTGGCTTCATGTATACAGTTTTTGCTTTGAAGAAAGACAGTACTTCAGTACAAAAGCAGCACAGAGAACAGAAATAGCAAAATAATGAAAAAAATAAAAAAATAACAGACTAATCACAGCAAGATTTGGGTCCACGGGGAGAAACCAGACTCCTTTGCTATCGACTTTAAGAAGTGACAAAACAGTACCACAAATAAAACGTTGGAGAGGCAGACACTGCAGAGGCTTTGATGAGTTAAAGTATATATTCTGTATGGGCTCACCTAACAACCAAGAAAAGTGCACAAGAAAAACGCAGATAGACAAACAGACCAAAGACACGCAGGCAAACCAGAAGTAAACTCACAGTGCAATGAATCAAGCAGTAGCACTGCCGGCCATGGAGTCCCAGTTGGTGAAGCAGAGAGCAGCTACTGCTGGAACCTGCAGATGACAGAGAAACAGAAGGCAGAGAAAGACAAAATAAACAAAATGCATGACAGTGTGAGAAAGGGAATAAAGAGGGAGGGCAACGAGAAGGGAAACAAAGTCAAACAAAGAAGGGGAGAGAGCATTTTGTTATTTTGCCTAAAGCAGATCTCTGAACACTGTAGCTCATTTTCAGAGCAAGTCATTGTTCTGGCACAGTGTTACAGAGCAGATATCAGATTTACTGGTACACTTGATCACCCAGGCAAAGTCATCCAAAAGCCATAGACAACCATTTATTAAACAAATGAAGACAACTTGATGATAACTCATTTGAGTTTCAACAAGCCCTGAGGGCTTCTTCTTAGCATCAATCTTTTTTTCTAATCCAACAGTAGGACAAACACTTTTTAATTAATCTTTTTGGTAAACAAAAACAAAAAAACATGCTGTGGGCATTAAATCAAGATACATGCACTTGACTTCATAAGCAGTTAAACATGCATGTACACGTTCATCAAAATATTGAAACTGCATAGTCCCTTTTTTCCCCCTGTTTTCATAATGTATTCCAGTTTACAATAAAGTTGTTATATACTTAAAGTGCTGATGGAGTTTAGCTCGTTCATACTTTTCTCCTTCTCCACCTTGAATCCAAAGTGATCAGTTCATTTGTAAATTCTATCCCCATTTTTACTGATTTACTCAAGATGTTCTATTGGGCACAATATATGTGGCTCTATTATTGTTGCTATGCGACTAAGGAAAATTTAAGAAAATAATGCAAAGCCATCCTCCCATATTAAGAATTCAATCACTATAAACCACTCCGCAGCAATGCACTGAGGACAATGTGTCTCTTTAGGGGGATAAAAATAACAGCAGTCATCTCTGGAGCCTTGGTTTTTCTTTTTTTCCCCCATTTATTCACTTTAGAATGGAAAAAAAAAATATCTGTCAAAATGAGAAGATGGAGAAAATATCCTCAGAAGTTTGGTTGTGAACAGACTGCTGGCATAGATAAGCACATATGAATAAATGTAGTTTGGTATCAGAAGTGTACCTTTGTGTGCCAGCTGCCTCCGAGTTCACGCTAGTTTTCCCAGCACCAAATCTGCAGAAATCTCAGAATTACTGCTATGATGAGGTCCTGTACAGCAAAAGGCACGGGCAAACTTTGGTATACTCGAACTGTTGCATAGGTCTGGGAGCTGGGAGCATTACCAGAGTTGGGATGCCAAATTAAATAATCCAGCACACTAATTTCTAGTGTTTTTAAAAACAAAGTCTGGGTCACACTGGTCAAATTGCATGCTTGTTTACTACTTTTGTGGTCTTTTGCTCCCTTGTGTGGCTGTGTCTCCAGTAATGACTGCATTACTGGAGATAGACCAGATGACTGCAATTAGTCTGGTAAGTAAAATAACCAAAAACAAAAACCCAAAACAGATGAAATTTGAGGGGATTCAACTTTCAGTCAATCCCTTGCATTTTCTCAGCTACTAGCAAATCACTTATGTCATGTCTGGATGTCAAATAGTTGAAGAGAATCAAGTAAAAAACAAAGTTCAGTAAGAGCATTTCTAAAGCTGAAGTCTACTCTGTTTATTTAAACAGAGTAGAAAGACACTTGTTCGTATCTACCACCGGGCTCCTGCACACACTGTCAAAGCTACATATCTGGGATCATATCTGGGAACCTGCCCTACAGACACAAACTCGCCAACAGTTGACCTAAGAAATATGTATAACATAAGTGCCATTACTAAATAACTTCTGTTTCTATTCATATTTTCTGTTCCTTCCTTGGCCTGACTGTTCTAAGCAGGATTAAAAACAAGGAAGCTGTTGACCTACAGCGCTCCGCTCTCAAATGTTTTACTTGCACAAAGTTTCAGAAGGACTGGCCAACCAAATGAGTGAGGGTTAGCGATTGAAGTTACACATTAATCTAAAGTATTTCTTAAAAATCATCTGCAGCATTTTTTTTTATAGATTTGCCCAAAGGGTAGCAAGTTTCAAAAAAATTCAGCCAATAAATAATATGTTGTAATTGTTAAACATGAATGGGCTGTTTATCTTCAGATTTTCAAAGTATTTGTAAAAATGAAGACAAATTTAAAAGAAAAAAATTTGCCTCAAGCATTTTCTAAAGTTTTGTACATTGGATACTCATCCCAAATTTCAAAAGACTCAGCCTAGGAATAAGGGAAGAGTACGGATTAAAGGTAAACATCGATGTACAGTATTTCTGAAAAACTTCCAAAAAAAAAAAAAATCTAAAAAGTCAAAGATCTGTCTCCTCTATTTTGTAGAGCCTTACCCAAAGAGTGTTTGTGCCAAGTTTCAGAAGATTTTAAATATAAATGACAGGAGTAGTGAATTCAGCAAAAAGTTGACAGACGGCTTAGTATAAGCTTAAAGCAACAACAATAAAAAAAACCCCAAATAACAACAAAACAACCCTTTTACAACCATACTCAGTTGTCAGTGTACCACTATTTTGCACACTTCAATCAATCTGTGGTGTTTGCAGGTGCCATTGAACCTGCACCTGCCTCTGTGAACTCAGTTGACCAAAATCCCTCCCTCATAAGCAACAGCTGGTCCCAGTAGTCCACCTGTTACCTGTAAATTCCCTTACACAGGACTCGCAGCTCTAGCATGCTATTGGTTTGTCTCCTCTGAGGGTTACACGTACAGGGACAACATGACCATGTGTCGGTGCTTTTACACTATAAAAAATGGATTTTTGGCTGTAAAAACTTAGTTTAACTGAATGAGTAACCCTTTTCCTGACATAACTGAGGCAAAGTTAGCAAACCTTTTAGCTAGATTGTTTTTATGTCATGGTATTCACTGAAACAAGTTCATCTAGAGTCAAAATAACTGCCCAAATGAGTGCCTGGATGTGCTTAAAGATGGCTGCAGAATGGTGAGGCTTGCTGTTAGAAAGACTTTGGCTGGAAGCTAATGTACTGATTATTGCTTTGGCAGGTACAGTACTGTGCAGAAATCTTGAGACACACCTCATTTCTTTATAATTTTTCTATGAAAATGAGAAATGGATGCAGTGATTTACTGAAATGTGCAAACATGCTTGGAAATATAGTATATACAGCTAAACCAGAGTTTGTGGCATTCTAACAAGCTTGGAAGTCAGTATTCGGTATGACCACCTATATCCTTAAACACAGCCTGAAGAATAAAAGTTTTCACACCAAATACTGAAGAAATTACAAGCTTCTTGTAATTTCTCTAAGTAGTCTTCAGGAATAATTCTCCAGCCTTTTTGATGGACATTTCAAAGCTCTTCTTTGGATACTGGCTGCCTTTGGTTCCATTCTCTGCCGAGATGATCCCACACTGCTTTAATGATGTTGAGGTCCAGCCTCTGGGGACACCAATCCATGACTGACGGTGTTATGTTGTGTGTTTTTCTTTCCAGTTTGGGATCATTGTCATGCTGAAAAATTTAGTTGTTGTTAATCAGATGCTTTCCAGATGGTACGGCATGATGGATCAAAATCTGACGATAACACCACTGGCTGAAATGCAGCCTTAAGTCATGACCGAGCCTCCACCGTGTTTGACAGATGGCTGTAGACACTGACAATTTGATCCAAAAATTTCAAATTTGGATTCATTACTTCATTACTCCAAGACCTGTTGCCACTGATTTTCAGTACATGTCTTGTGTAATTTGGAATACCTCAGCTTTTTTCCCCATTTCCCTTCCTTAAGGATGACTTCCTGCCAGCCACCCTTCCACTGAGACCATTTCTGATGAGGCTTCGGCGAACAGGAGAACTGCTGTAGGCAGAATTTGGACTCATCACAGAACATAACATTCCTCTACATCAGAGGTCACTAACAGATGGCCCACGGTCCGGATCCGGACCCAGAAGCTGTCCCATAAAGACCCGGACCTACAGCCAAAACAGAAGGTTATGATTTAAAACCTGATGGGGTGCTTCTATTTTAATCAGCACAGCTTTTGTAGTCTTTATGGCAGTGGTTTAGCGGCTGAGGAACTGCACAGACCAATGGCATGTGAGTTAAGTGACCCCACGTGATACCACTCAGCCAATCAAGTCTGTACATTCCAGGTGGGAAGCTCTGCGACTTTACAGTGCAGACAGATGAGAGTTAGAGGCAAGTTACAAATTAAAAAAAAAATAGTACAAAGAAAAAGAAAGCTAGCTAATTTTAGAAAGAAAATTAGGGGCGACTCAAGACTTTTGCAGTGTACTGTATATTCAGCATTTGCAATCTATGTAGGGGAATGACACTTTCAGCTGCTCTGATGACTCACACTCCCATATTTGTTTTTATATCCAAGAAGCTGTTTAACTTCCCTTGTGCCACCACCGAAAAAAGGCATCAACAATTTATTTGCTGACAGGTCAAAAGATTCTCAATTAATCAGACTTGGATATATCTGGAAGAGAACACAGTGTTTATTCACCTGACCTCCCAGATCACCTTCACCTTCTTGCGCCTACAACCAACTTAGTTTGCTGACTCACTTTCATTAACAATGTCTGCAGTGAGGCCCATTTGAAACACTAAATGGCAGTAAGATCAAAAACAAAAAAAAACCCACTGTGTTCAAGTCATTTAACCTCAATTGTGCCAACCTGAAACTGGGATTAAGGTATAAGGGGGTAATCATTTTCTGCACAACATGACGACAACTGTCAACTTTTCCATCTTGCTCACTCACATTTCAGCAGGATCTTCTGAACCAGTGCACTCATTCTGTTACGAAAATATCCCAAAACAACAACACCAAAGCGTAAAACTGCTATTTGTCTCTCCAGGTTTGATGGTTATGCTCCACTTAATTTAAGGGACTGCAACATAAGCCTGTATTAAAATGTAAGGCCTGTGTTTTTAGAAATGTGGTGTGTTCAATATAGTATACATCTGTGGTTCAGTACAAAGATGCACAGGAAGCTTTTACACAACAAAATGGCTCAGTGGAACACCACAGACAAATCGCCACTTAAATCCCGAGCTTAGTGGCAGAGTTGACGCCACATAGGCTGAGAAATTGCAACTAACACTAAACACGCGCCGTCAGTCCTACTAGGAGCTTCATTCATGAGCAGTCAGTAGGTGTGCTGGTCTGCGCGGTACCCTGAATCATCTTTACCATTTCTTTCTGCCATTCTGCTTTATGTTGTCTATATTTCCATAAAAACCATCCCTGCATCCTGAGTGACAGGCTTGAATTGGGTCTTTAGTATTAAGAATTTTATTACAATATAAAAGAACAGTGAAATGATTAGAGTGACTGGTTTAAACTTGTCAGAACAGTTTTTGTTTACATGTAAAGTCCAGTTCCTTTTAATAAGATGCATGCCATTAAGTGCTGAATAACTAACAAAATCTATATTTACTCAGACTGCAGCTTGAAGGAAGGAAGGTCTAAAACTCTCAATATGCCTGTTTCACAATATAATCTTTTTAGACTGGCTCCTTTTCAAAAGTTGTCTAAAAAAGAATCTCTCAAGATAAACATGTGGATTTTATGAATAAAGGCTGAGTGTTTAGAGGCCATTATACTGCTGAGCTGCACTTCTGAAGATAATGAGTAATTTTCTGCCATCAGCTGATGTTCAAAAGCCTTCTGATCTGGTCTTCTTACATAGCATAGCAGCATTTGAGACAGCACAAAGAAATCCCCTTCTTCTTGGCCAGCACTCACTGAAAAGCACCAGCACAGCTCAAGGTGGCTCAAGACAAGACTTTTGGTGGGAATTAAGAATTCACTGAAGTTTTTTTTTCTTTTCTCTTTTTGTCTAAAGTCATTCTGTCTAAGTTTTTAAATACTTTTAAGCTATGTATTTGGACATACCAAGAAGACCTCAGAACTGGGAGGCTCATCAATCACCAGGCAACTAGTTTTAATTCACAGCCCAGAACCAGAAAACAATGGAGATATGTTACTCATCAATTTCTCTGCGGGCCATCAATATTGTAGCAGTCCATGCACAGATCATTCCTAAGAGCTGATTATATGTGCAGTGTTTTACCACACAACTATCACAGTGTGACCCCAGTATTTTGTGGCAATCTGCAGACTCAGAAAAGGGTCACCCAGAATATTTGAATACCCCCCCCTTACTTTTACTCTTGTAGTTTGATTTATGAAATGATTTGAAAATTGAGTACAAAATATAGTCAATACAATGACAAGGTTATAATGAATCTCCTCCTTCAAACTTTGCTTTCACCAATTTGCTCATTTGGAGCAATTACAGGGCTGCAGACCTTTGGCATTCCAACTGTCCATTCACCCCTGAGAAAGTTTCTCCTACACTTCCTCAAGTGCCTCCAGCAAGTTGAATTGGCTAGATGTGCACTTCTAATGTACCATGCAATCAAGCTGTTCCCACAGCAGTTATGTAACTATGGCAATGAACACCTAAGCTTGTAAGAGTGCTTGAATAATTTTTTTTTTAAGGGTGCAACAAACACCTTGGAATTACAAAAGAGGGGAAAAAAACAGAGATGCACCAATTGCAATTTTCTTGGTTGATTCCGATTTCTGTTTTTTTTTTTTTTCTCTAAGTGTGACATGCCGATACCATCTTTGCTCATACCGAGGCTGCTAGTTTGTGGCTGGCTTGGAGCTCTGGACAGCTTTAGTTTTAGCCTCAAGACCAGAGAGATGTTTCTGTGTAGGTGTGCAGATGCAAGAAAGAAGGGCTGCTGGTGCTGATACTGCTAATGTTAGCCACACACTCCAAACTAATCTCATATTGTGTGCATGCAATATAACACATGGTATGAATAACTGCGCATTTCAGCGACTTTTAAAATACATTTTGATTATTAAGGGATGTGACTGATGGTTTCATATGGCGTTTGGAGACACATGCAGTATTTATATGAGTGGTATTTAATGCTGTCATTACACTGGGTTCAGCTTTGAATGTTTCTGATGCCTCTTTTCTTTTTAATGTTACCTGTGACAAAAAGATTTTGCCAGTGATGTCCCATCTTGTGCAGGTAAGATGCTTTCATGTTATGAAATGAGTAATAATAAGAAAGTCCCATCGGGTAAACATTAACCTTAGTTAGCTGATTAATGCAGAGCCATTCCTCGCTGAAATACATGTAAAGATATAAAGAGTCTACTGACAGGCACAGGGACAGACATGGACTGAATTAAAAACAAACAAAAAATTACATTCCTCTTTGGTCAGGCCGTGCAACATCAGCAAAGACACAAACGCAAGCAAAGTGTCTTCTTTTTTGGAGCTGATTAGAAAGAAATGTACTGGAGGAGGACTGGGATTATCCGAAACACATGCAGCCAAAATAGTGACAGATTAGCAACCAATCAAACTGTATTACCATGATAATTTTCCTCCAAACACTGCTGAGCAAGTACTTTTATTCCTCACTTCTGAAAACTGTTATTTCATCAGTCATTTCTCTACTTGAGTATAATGCTGTCTTTGTCTGTAATTAATGAGTTAAATCTTAGTTTTCAAGCAGTATACTGGCATTGAAATCAATATCTGTTTTACGAGAGAGACAGCTAAGCAAGTTGGTCCTAGATAAATTCAACACTCATAAGGATGAAAACAAAAAAGAAGCCAAGCATTAATCTTACTCTTGTAACGGTTAAATAAACAGAAATATGTAAAGCAGAACAGCAATGAAACACTGCAACTGCTGTTCCAAACTACTGAATTGTGGAACTAAGAAGGCTGATATACACTATTCCAGTGTATAAAGAGCTCTCATTAAAATGTGACCCAGCTTGTCCAAAGCCACACTTCCTGCTTAATTAGAGGGTGTCCCGTCAGCAGGCAAACTCTCTTTTTCCAAAAACCTGACACTCAAGACAGGAGATGGTAATGATGCATACTCTGGCTCATGACACTCTCTCCCTGGCTTTACTTCATCTAATCTGTCCCTTTGCTCACCCTCCTCTGTGGATCATCCTGTCCATCTGTGTTTCTGAGCGCATCAGCATGCTAGCAAGCCTCTGCCATACTGAACAGACAGCAACAGTTGTTGAAGCCTGGGAGAACATGAAGAGGAGAGAGTTTCTAGTGAACAAAACCAACAAGAAAAACTGTGAACTACTTACAAAGCAGTGGTGTTTATCCGGTCAGTGGCTGGGCAGACGAGTGAGAGAGAGAGAGCTGCATAACTAATGTAGCAGAGATGAAGCCAGTGTATGAATGAGAGAGAACGGAGGGAGACCGAGAGGAAAAGCTTGAGCGTAATGTGAGGAGGGAGGGAAAAAGTATTGGGGGGGGTTATGATATGGGAGCCAAAGCAGAACAGAAGAGACACATAGAAGAGGAGGATGGTAGAGGAAAAAGCGAGGACACGTACAGGATAGTGAGAATGCAATCAGCTTGGATTTTTACATTTGAACAAGAGAGCGTGAAAAACAGAAAAATTTGTAGGGTTAAAAAAAAAAACATTAAGAGGATGACAGCCAGAGGCAAGATAGACTTGGCCTTTCTCCTCTCCTTTGAAGAAGTAATTCATATTCAGTCCCCAACAGTCCCGTCTTCCAGGCCTGTAAAGAACTCCTCATGTTGTCCAGGAAGACGATAAAAAAAAGGGAAGAAATTAGAGAATGAGGCTGAGCTGAATCCTCCCAGTAGAATTGAATTCCCAAAGAGACCTATCAATTTCATGATGCCTCTTAACCTTACATTTTGCAGGCAGGGACAGAGTCGAGCAGCTGTCATCCTCCCCCCCCATTGATATTGATTCCAGTATAGGCAACCTCTGGTCTGGTTTACAAATGTAATAGATGTTTCAGTAGCTAAATGGTTTGTAAAGTGAATGAGTCTAGACTTTGAAAGTGATCTCCCCACCATAAACAAGTACTATAAAATATTAAAAGGCATGAACCAGTGAAGGAAATCGATAACCAAGAAGAGTCAGATTTTTGCTTTTTGGAGAATGTGGCAACAGTGTTCAAACCTTCAGCTCAACTTCCATAAAATGTATTAACAGGTCAGTTAAATGAGCCATAAAGAAACAAAATAACAAAAAAGCCAAAGTTCAATTCAGATTTCATCAGTTGATTATCAGAGAACAGAAGTTGGGCAGAAACTGTGTCCCGAGGTTGCAGGAGACTGAAAATGCCCTGTTAAGTATGAGTAACACCTTCTCTCTCTTTNCATTGTATTTATTTGCTGTAAAACTGTAAGGAAAACCATTTTCCTCCCTGTGATTAAGAAAATAACTTCTGATGATTCAGCAGAGCTATGGACAGAATTATTCACTGTCAAACTTGAAACCCATTTCGTCACAAAGCTTCAGCCTTAAGTACTTTAGCCCCCATGGCCACGACTTGGAACTTGTTCTATGATTGACATACAGTATCTGCGTGCTGTTACTAGAAGCTTCATTTCTCGGTACAGAAAAGCGATTAACCACACTACAGCCATGGCAGGGGTGTCAAACTCATTTTAGCTCATGGGCTACATACAGTACAATTTGATTTCAAGAGGGTTAGACCAGTAAACCATTGCATAAAAATGTATAACAACAAAAAACTTCTCCATATCTAGCGTACAGCTGTATATTTACAAAAAAGTTGATAAACAGCCTGAGATGCTTTAAGAAAAAATAAATGCCATTTCAACTGTCATTACAAAGAAAATCTGTCATAACTCAAAGAAATGCATCAGTGTGGCTCCTCGGCTTAACAATGTTCCTTCAAAGTACCATGGCACACCTTAAGTAATGGAAAGCTGTAAAACTGGAGCTGTGTCAGACTTCTCATTAATGATATTAATCACTCCCATTCATTCTTAGGGTTTGTAACACAACACCCCCGCTGCAAAATACAGTGAAAAATCAAAAAAATAAAAATAAAAAATGTGCCAATTTTCTCCAATTATCCAACTCTGCAAAGCCGTAACCACTGACCACTGACACCCCTGCAGTGCAGTGAACTCCCTCAATCATCAAGTAATACATAAAATGTCTATTACCACTGTTCTTTCTTTAGGGTTTGTGACATCTATGTCAAGGCAATCTGTTGCCTTTACTGCAGCAATCCTTTCCAATTAAAATATTGTCAAGAGAACAGGAAATCTTCAGTATGGCCAACAACATGTCAGCAACTCATGAGTCTGTCCAAAACAGCCCAAACTAAACAAACCCCATCAGTATATTCCATCACTGAAACGCCCAGTTTGCAGCGCTGCCTCTACAGTTACTCATTTTTGTGAGGCCTACAAGACAGTTAAAATAAAGTGGGTGCTTATGAGTGACCGTTTTAAAACCAAAACAAATCAGAGGAATTCTGACTGAATGTTTCTCACCATTTATATGTTTGTCAGAGACAGTTGCCTACCAGCTTTTTCCAGTGTTTAGTCTCAATTGCACAGTGCTACTAAATTAGTTTAAAAGAGGCCATTTCCTATTGACCACAAAAGGTACTCTGCATGCAGATGTCAGTGCAGTTGGCAGTTGATGTGGTAAGATCTACAGGGCCCCATCATCTGTGCTCACATCTGGACCTGATGCCTTTTATACAGAAGGGCCAGAATGACTTTTCAGATAAATCAAAGGACCAAGAAGGGCGCTGTTTTTAAAGAGAGGCAAGGACTGAAAGGCAGTTTTACAAAATGGGTTTCAATGAGATTTAAGTTATCTCTGAAATAAGCACTTTATTATGTGATTAGTAATTAAAACTGAAGCTGGAAAGCAGTAAAACCAAACATTTCCCACAATTTGTTTCTAAGGTTGATCACTGGAGTAATGGTGTGGAGAAAAGGCGAGCAAAAAAAACCAAACAAAAAACAAACAAGATAAAGCCAGGAATGGAGACAGTAGGATAGAAGTAAAAGTAAAAAGGAGCTCAAGCTAGAGAGTCGCCAGTAATTAGCCATTCCTGCAAAAAACAGAGCTGAATCAAGCAGGAATTTCCTGGGTGATGGATTCAAATTACACAGGCAGCCTTTGAGGTCACTGATGCTCCTCTATCTCATCGATCAGATTAATGATATATCCATGAAAGTATTACTGATCTAATCACTAAAATATGGCTGAGAAAACACGTGGTGATATTTCATTTTGCCCTTGCGCTTCATTGCAGCTGATGACTTAAATACACTGACTAAAACTACTTGTAAGGGAAGACACTGTTTGTAAAACCTGCAGAGTGAAGTAGACTGGAAGCAAATATGTAAATATGGCATAAAGGAAAAACTGTGTTGTTTAAAGGTACCTTTCAATCAAGAATCTTTACTTTATAACATTTTCTATAACCTCTTTTATACATTTTACAGAAACCAAAGCAATAACAATTCTCATATGTTTTTTTTCTTCATTTGTATTTTAAAGGCAGATTTCTCCAGTGGCTTTTAATACTAATGAGTCAAATCTTATACAATATTGTGCAAAAGTCACATTTGAGCCCCTCATTTTTTTATACTTTGCTTCCAAGGGGCTAGACTTTGTCATTTTTTTTAAGTGAGCAGTATATTGACCATTTTCAGAGGAATATGTTTTGTTTGATTGTTTGTTGAGCCACTTAACTTTAACCAATGAATCATTGAAGCCTAAAAAGGCAGCTAACATCCAAAGAGCAGCTCTGGGATATCCTTCAAGAAGCCTGGGGAACTATTCCTACTTAAAGAAACTACAAGAAAGCTGCCTAAGACAGTTCAGGCTGTGTTTAAGAACACAGGTGGTCACACAAACTATTGATTTTCAAGCATATTAGAATTGTACAAAGTGTGTGTTTGCCTTATATATTGTATTTATGTTATGATGTCCATTTCTGTTTTCACGTTTCAATAAATCACATTTTTAAAAACTAAATATAAAGAAATGAGGAGTGGTTCAAGACTTCTGCACAGCACTGTAAACCACCCTGTGCACACACTTGATGTTAGATGGCTTCCAAGAAAAATGCCTGTGGTTAGACACCATTATATGTATAGCCAACCTGCCATTAAGGTTTACCGCCTTTCATCTGTGAATGTTGTGTTTGTATGTGAGGAGCTGGCACTTGCATAAATATTGATGTCATGTGTGTATTCACACGCAAACACCATCCTCCCCTAACAGCTGTTTTTCCATCACCACCCTTACAAGTCTGCATATCTCCCACTTCGTCATCCTCATCTATCTTTGTGTTCATGTGTGTTTATCAAGGAGACTGAGACAATCCCTCATTTCGATTTTGACTTTGCAAATGTGCAGTGATGGGGAACAAAACTGGATCATCCATCCCTCTGTCCTTCAGCCATCAGCTGTCCAATTTGCAGATGGAAAGACCAAGCAATCACAGATTTGTCACTATAATGACTTCATTTTATATGTTGTGTTGCAGCAATAAAGTGAATGAGGGATGGGAGTCTTGATCCATTCTTCTTTCTCAATGGCAATTTAAGCCACCCAAAAAAATCTTTTTTTTTTTCTTTCTATTGAGTACGTGGATCATAAAGTCTATAGTGGATACAAGGTTTAGCTATCAATCAATAATTTNGCTAGGCTCAGCTTTGTTAGTTATGTGCACAAGTTCCTCTTGAGAATATGGAAGGAAGGGTGGACTGAATCTCATAATCACTCCTATTTATTTTTTGGCAATTTCTGACATTCCAGAGTCATGATTTGATAGGATTTGTGGAGCCGCTAATGTATTCCCAGGTCTGCTGAAAATTCACATCTCCAACCAATGGAGTATGAGATGCTGTTATAGATTACTGTGTCCTGCTGCATTACAGTCTCGTCAATCAACGGTGGCAGTGAAGGGAATCTGTACGATGCTCACGCTTTGAACTAACAGGTCCAGCTTTCTGTTACACTGCATGTATCTTTTTACAAAAAATTCCATTATTAAATAATTGTGTCTCTGTGAAAACATGAAGGGCAGTTAGTCTTTTCAATCATGGCCCCAGTAAAGGTTTGAGGAATACAAAAGCTGTTTTCAAAAAGGGCCAGAGTCGACTTCCTCTACTGAGAAGGCTAAGAACCATCAACCCCTGAAGGATCATGTTGCACATGATGTATTACTCCGTGGAGGCCAGTGTGGGCTTTCATGCAGCTGTGTGCTCAGACGGGGGGCGTAAGCAGCTGATGCCAACAGACTTTAACGCATCAGGAAGGCTGGTTCTTTTCTTGGAGCTTAACTAGAGACTCTGGTGGATGTGTCGGAGGGGAGTATGCTCAAGAGACTTCTCAGCATCAGGCACAATTCCTCTCATCCTATTCATGGCTCCCTGGTAAGATACAAGGAACATGGGGAAAAAGACTCATCACCCTAACACCACAGGAGATGTTTTCTCCCTGTGGCTAACAGACTCTGTAATCCCTCCAATTTCTGAAGGGGGGGGTCGTCTAATAATATGACAGCAGGACTGAAATACTACTTCTTTCTTGCAATACTATAGACTAAACAAAGTCCAACAGTCTTGTAATTTACAGTATTTAACCTATTTTACAATTATTACTTACACAGATACTACATGCACAAGTACTACATGCAGGAGTAATGAAGTTTGCATCTTTTAACAACAGTCCAGTATGTATTCCAGTAACTATGAAGAAATAGAAGAATGTTATTGTAATCCATCTCCAAACCCAGTAGAGAGAGAATGATGAAGAAACAGTTCAGCTTCTTGGCTTGTTTTCACCCCCAGCCAAGGCTTTCCTTTCTCACTGCTGCCAGTAGGCCAGTAGGGATCTTCATTCCAGTTCTGTTCTGAGCTCATCCATAGCCACTTTAGATAGGGAGCCAACCTGGGAGGCAAACGCCTTCCAACAATGATGGACGGCATGGATGAGATAAGGCAAGACCACTACAAATTCGTTCAAAACACACGAGCAACAGAAGAATATGTATCATATGGAGAATGCGTTCAGTAACAGGATTTTTTTTCTACAGTTTGTGTGAAAACAGGCAAAATATGTTTCAAATTCAATGACTTTATCTATGGCAGGAATGTTGCCTTTTGACATACAATAATTTCAGACATCTTCGAGCTGTTCTCTGCTTTTTCATAACCAGCAAAAATGTCTGCACAGGGTTGAAACTCCCACCCCAGAAAAACATTCCCAGCCTTACTCCCCCCTCGCTATGGGCCTATCAGTTCGCAGCATTCTTTGCTTTTTCAATCTGCTTTTCTTCTTCAGCTGCATGGCAAATAATTATTAACAGGATCAAAGCATATGAAAGGGCTTCTGTGCCAGCGAGGTTGAGCTTGGGGAGCTGAGTGACTGAAAGTGATAGTTGCAAAGTACTGAACTGTTTGTGCCACTACATGCAACCCTGGAATACTGAATTCAAACTTGTGCAAGTCAGAAATGGTCTAAATTCTTCTAAGGAAGATCCATTCCTACTTGTGCTTTGACTCATAATGATTTAAATTACCATATGCTATAAAGTAAGCATGATATTAAATTAATTGAAAAATCAAAGTGAAAACTGAATTGAATAAGCAATCAAAATAAATACAGTAATCGATATAAACACTGAGAACTTAAGAGTCCACTTAGAAAACACTCTCTAGCACCCTTATTTTGTATAACAGTGTGATAAAATAACATGATGCAGTTCACTCTATGGATTACTTTTTTTTTTTTTTTAAACTGAGGAGAATATGATGAAATGCATTCCAGCATTTCAAAGCACGGCACATGAGTGACACTTAGACAGGCTTTGATTAAATCACAGATTGAGCCTTTATTCTTATGTCAAGTAGGACAATACACGATCTGTAAGAGGTTTCAAAGCTGTGCTTGAACACTCTTTCCTAAAGGAGATCTCTGTAACTCAGATTCAACAAACAGCCTCGTTTCATTGTGCAAATTGCAACTATTTGCCGCTATTTCATTAAAATTTTTATAACAATGTTATAGTAACATTAATACAGTAGCAAAGTAATGTGAAGATTGGATGTCTCATACAAAAATGATCTGATAATCTTGGGAAAGTGGGATTTTTTTCTGAACAGAGAAAATTATTATATTGCATTACATTACATAAGGCAGTAGTACATCATTTTCAAGGTAATTTAACTCCACGCAAGTCACTGTACACTAGTTCTTAAGAGCATGACAATTAATTAAAATGAATATTTCAAATGGCCATTGGCGACAATACTCACTGAATCCCTCCTGCTTCGAGGGAGAAGGACAGTGTTAGAAGCCAACGACTGCAGATTAGCTCAGATGACACATTTCCCTGAGCAAGAGGAAGGCATCGTGTCATAAAATATTCAAGAGAGAGGGATATTTGATAGCCTAACCTGAGTATAGAACATAAAACTCCAAGAGTGATTAAATGGTGCAATATCAATCTGTGACCACAGTGTCACAGTTTAAGTATGTGTAAATGGGAAATGGCTTAAAAAAAACCATTATCTTACAAGGAAGCCATGTATGCCAGCCTATGAGAAAATGAGGGGGCTTCCAAAGGGTACAGAGTAACTTTGAAAAGATCAAGGTAGAGGAGGGACTGATTGAAAAATCTAAATTCAATATTATGCATGTTGTGAACCTAATCTCATCTAATATTCCTGTCAAGTTACCTACAGATGAGGACAGAATTAAAAGCCTCCCCATGAAAAATCAGTTTTTAAGTATTTCCCACGTGTTGCTAAACAGAGCAAGGAATTTTTAACAACTTTTCCAAACATCCTAGTTTTATTTTGGACGCTGACATTATTTTACTTTTGCACACAGAAATAAAATTATTTCACAAAAACTACCAGGGTCAAAATTATTAGACGCAGATGATGACAGTCATTTTGTGTATCCTTTTTGCTGGATAACAGCCTGCAGTTGTTTGTTGTAGTTTTCATTAAGTCTCACATCTCCTGAGTAGTCCCAGCCCATTCTTCTTTGGCAAATCTCTCAAGCTCCTCCAGATTTGATGGTCTTTTCTGGCATGGACCTTGGCCTTCAGTTCACCCCAAAGAATTTGTACAGGCCGATCAATAACGTACACTTTGGTCTTCTGGATGTAGTTGTTCACCAGGAGGGATGTATGTTTTGGATTGTTCTCATGTTGGAAGACAAAGTGACAACCCAGGCCCACTATTGTTCCTGACTGGTTGAGGATCTCTTTCAAAATCTTCACATATTCTTTCTTCATGATTCTTTCCACCTTGACAAGATTCCCAGTTCAAGATGCACTGAAGTATCCCAGCAGCATAATACTCCCACCACCATCTTTCACTGTGGGGATGGTGTTCTTTGGGTTCCCTTCTTTCTCCAAACATAAGCAGCATCTCCATGGCCTAACAGCATACTTCATTCTGGCTTGAAGTTGTCTCTGGTGCAGAAGTGGAATTTTTCTTGGTCTGCAACCTTGCAGTCCATTCCTGTGCAGGGTTCTAGTGAATGCTTTCTTTGAGACTACAATTCTTGATTTGGTTAAGTCATTCAATAGTGTCTTGGCAGCTGTTCTGGGGTTTTAGACACATCTCTCACTAGTTTCTTTCCAAAGTCTTTGAAATCTTTCATTCCTACCTCTCCCTATCAGACTTGTTCTGTACTGTGTGGCTCTCTTTGAATTTCTTGATGAGGCTTCTCACTCCAGTTCTTGACACTTGGAAACACCATGATGACTTTGTGTATCCATCTCCTGTTTTGCGAGCATTAACAATTCTATTTCTCAAGTCTAAACTGATTTCTTTTGTTTTTGGCACAATGCTTTCTCAAGTGACAGCTCAAATCCTTGCTGAAGTTTTTATACTGTGTAAATTGGAAGATAACCTTCAGTTTTAACTTGATTTTACTTGGTTTGTGCTATGGCTTCAATATGGAGCTAATAATACTGACCCTTGTAATTATTATTTTGTCTGAAATAATTCTGTTATGGTGCACAAACAGAAATAATTTATGTTTTCTAAAAAAAACTAGTATGTTCAGAAATGCTATGTTAATAATCTCTTACTCTGTTCAAAAAAAAAAAAGGCACTTGGCAAAATTTTGATTAAAAAATTAATTTCATAGGGGGCTAATAATTTTGCCATCTGAATGTTTGGTTAATTATCTGGTTAGAAACTGTTGATGCCCTCCTCTCTCACTGAATACAATAAAGAATCTACTAGATGCAATTAAACAAACTGATAACAATTTGAAACCAGTCTCTGTCAGGTCACTGCATATTCTGCAAAGCACTTAAAACTAAGTCTTGAATGGATGGGCACTGCTTAGTTTTTCAGTGTTTGTCTAGTGTGTCACTAGAAGCCTTGAAACAAGTTATGTTTTTCATCTGCATATTTGATTGTAATTCACTTTCCAGAATAGTGAAGGATCACACATTTACAAAAAGTTCTCATCCATTCTGTGTGAGAAAGAATGTTAAGTGTAACTGAGCTGACTCTCAAACAAAGAATCGGCTCAATTGCTAGAGGCAGAATAGCATGCGTACTGTAATTAGTAGGGATGGCACGATACCACTTTTTTATGTCCGATACCGATATTTTACATTTGTATATCGCCGATACCGATACAAATCCGATCTTTTTTGTATTATTATTTTTAAAAATTGTTTTTAAATGCCTGGATCAATTTTAGGTAAGTCAACAGTCTCT